>JAJGOT010000036.1:85000-220000 GCA_022457155.1 Cladopsammia gracilis | reverse complement strand
ATTGTGATGCTTTAGTAACACGCGCACTGACAAGTAATTGATTGTGATGCTTTAGTAACACGCGCACTGACAAGGAATTGATTATGATGCTTTAGTAACACGCGCACTGACAAGTAATTGATTATGATGCTTTAGTAACACGTGCATTGACAAGTAATTGATTATCATGCTTTACTAACACGCGCACTGACAAGTAATTGATTATGATGCTTTAGTAACACGCGCACTGACAAGGAATTGATTATGATGCTTTAGTAACACGTGCACTGACAAGGAATTGATTATGATGCTTTAGTAACACGCGCACTGACAAGTAATTGATTATGATGCTTTAGTAACACGCGCACTGACAAGTAATTGATTATGATGCTTTAGTAACACGTGCACTGACAAGGAATTGATTATGATGCTTTAGTAACACGTGCACTGACAAGTAATTGATTGTGATGCTTTAGTAACACGCGCACTGACAAGTAATTGATTGTGATGCTTTAGTAACACGCGCACTGACAAGGAATTGATTATGATGCTTTAGTAACACGCGCACTGACAAGTAATTGATTATGATGCTTTAGTAACACGTGCATTGACAAGTAATTGATTATCATGCTTTAGTAACACGCGCACTGACAAGTAATTGATTATGATGCTTTAGTAACACGCGCACTGACAAGGAATTGATTATGATGCTTTAGTAACACGCGCACTGACAAGTAATTGATTATGATGCTTTAGTAACACGCGCACTGACAAGGAATTGATTATGATGCTTTAGTAACACGCGCACTGACAAGTAATTGATTATGATGCTTTAGTAACACGCGCACTGACAAGTAATTGATTATGATGCTTTAGTAACACGCGCACTGACAAGTAATTGATTATGATGCTTTAGTAACACGCGCACTGACAAGGAATTGATTATGATGCTTTAGTAACACGCGCACTGACAAGTAATTGATTATCATGCTTTAGTAACACGCGCACTGACAAGTAATTGATTATCATGCTTTAGTAACACGTGCACTGACAAGTAATTGATTATGGTGCTTTAGTAACACGTGCACTGACAAGTAATTGATTATGGTGCTTCAGTAACACGCGTACAGACAAGTAATTGATTATCATGCTTTAGTAACACGCGCAGAAAAGGAATTGATTATGATGCTTTAGTAACACGTGCATTGACAAGTAATTGATTATCATGCTTTAGTAACACGCGCACTGACAAGTGATTATCATGCTTTAGTAACACGCGCACTGACAAGTAATTGATTATGATGCTTTAGTAACACGCGCACTGACAAGTAATTGATTATGATGCTTTAGTAACACGCGCACTGACAAGTAATTGATTATGATGCTTTAGTAACACGCGCACTGACAAGGAATTGATTATGATGCTTTAGTAACACGTGCACTGACAAGGAATTGATTATCATGCTTTAGTAACACGCGCACTGACAAGTAATTGATTATGATGCTTTAGTAACACGCGCACTGACAAGTAATTGATTATGATGCTTTAGTAACACGCGTACAGACAAGTAATTGATTATGATGCTTTAGTAACACGCGCACTGACAAGGAATTGATTATGATGCTTTAGCAACACGCGCACTGATGGGTAATTGATTATGATGCTTTAGTAACACGCGCACTGACAAGGAATTGATTATGATGCTTTAGTAACACGTGCACTGACAAGTAATTGATTATGGTGCTTTAGTAACACGCGTACTGACAAAGAATTGATTGATGCTTTAGTAACACGCGCACTGACAAGTGATTATCATGCTTTAGTAACACGCGCACTGACAAGTAATTGATTATGATGCTTTAGTAACACGCGCACTGACAAGGAATTGATTATGATGCTTTAGTAACACGCGCACTGACAAGTAATTGATTATCATGCTTTAGTAACACGCGCACTGACAAGTAATTGATTATCATGCTTTAGTAACACGTGCACTGACAAGTAATTGATTATGGTGCTTTAGTAACACGTGCACTGACAAGTAATTGATTATGGTGCTTCAGTAACACGCGTACAGACAAGTAATTGATTATCATGCTTTAGTAACACGCGCAGACAAGGAATTGATTATGATGCTTTAGTAACACGTGCATTGACAAGTAATTGATTATCATGCTTTAGTAACACGCGCACTGACAAGTGATTATCATGCTTTAGTAACACGCGCACTGACAAGTAATTGATTATGATGCTTTAGTAACACGCGCACTGACAAGTAATTGATTATGATGCTTTAGTAACACGCGCACTGACAAGTAATTGATTATGATGCTTTAGTAACACGCGCACTGACAAGTAATTGATTATGATGCTTTAGTAACACGCGCACTGACAAGGAATTGATTATGATGCTTTAGTAACACGTGCACTGACAAGGAATTGATTATCATGCTTTAGTAACACGCGCACTGACAAGTAATTGATTATGATGCTTTAGTAACACGCGCACTGACAAGTAATTGATTATGATGCTTTAGTAACACGCGTACAGACAAGTAATTGATTATGATGCTTTAGTAACACGCGCACTGACAAGGAATTGATTATGATGCTTTAGCAACACGCGCACTGATGGGTAATTGATTATGATGCTTTAGTAACACGCGCACTGACAAGGAATTGATTATGATGCTTTAGTAACACGTGCACTGACAAGTAATTGATTATGGTGCTTTAGTAACACGCGTACTGACAAAGAATTGATTGATGCTTTAGTAACACGCGCACTGACAAGTGATTATCATGCTTTAGTAACACGCGCACTGACAAGTAATTGATTGTGATGCTTTAGTAACACGCGCACTGACAAGGAATTGATTATGATGCTTTAGTAACACGCGCACAGACAAGTTATTGATTATGATGCTTTAGTAACACGTGCACTGACAAGGAATTGATTATGATGCTTTAGTAACACGCGCACAGACAAGTTATTGATTATGGTGCTTTGCATCCTTTGTAATATGCGCACCAAAATATGATTGATGTCGAGGTTTCTTTACCATCTGTCATTTGTGAGCGCATGTTACCACGAATGTTAACTATTAAGGGTTGTTTAGGGATGGAAGGGTATTGGGGTTTTATAGATACAGAAGGTACAGCTGGCAATATTTTTTCCATAAAATCGAGACATAAAGCAGCCGCTCCTTTCATTTATGTGCACTTAAGATGGCCAGTTTTTTTTATTAAAGAAGAGGAATAAGTAAAACGCAATCGACGTCACTTTCTTTAATAAACAAAGGTTTCTTTTACATGCAGTTGCTGAGTAACTTAGACAAAAAAATCTATGGAATAAAATTAAAGAGTATCACTCAGGCTCTTAGCCACAGTCAGTCGCATTTATTCTCTAACTAGTCATTTTTACTTTCTTGTCATCAACAAGCACGCAGTAAGACTGGACCCACATACGAGATCTTGGATGTTAAGTCTACCGGAAGCGATAGCGAACATACGGGACCTCAACATCTTCTCCGTCCACGTCATTGCAGCATAATTCGAGCACTAAGGCTTTCACGTAGGGCTTGATTTTCTTCTTGGATATTTTTTCGACCGCTTGAGATACTCTGTAGAAAGTAGAGCAAATAACAATAAGAGCTTCAACATAGGTAGCTTTTCTTTTATACAATCCAATTTCGGATCAAGGTTATCTAGATTGTTTAGATGTTTTCACACTGACACGGATAGATTTTTTTTTCAAAATTAAACGTAAGGATTTTTGACGAACGCAAAAAAAAAAAAAAAAAAAAAGAAAAAAGAAAAAAAAAGAAAAAAAAAACAGTACATCACTTGCATAATGTCCAGTCAGAAGAAGAAAGGTCCTGAGCTGGACTTGAAAAATTCAGTTGAAAAATCAGTTTTGATCGAGTTAATGTTGCGTTAAGATGTCAAACATCTTCAAGCTTATTGTTGTTATATTCGTTTACAACAACTTAGTTATTGTTATCGCTGGATTCACGTTGTGCTTGTTACTAAACGCATTCGTAATAAAGTATTACGTCACTAAGTTTACAGCTGATGGAAGGAGTGAGTGAGTGAGTGAATTTAAGACACCGTTACCGATAACCCGTTCATTACGCATGCGCGTATTCACGGGTTAAGGTGGCTCCAAGTAGTTTTTTTTTGGGTCACACTTCCCTTTTTGAATGCGCTTATACATAATCTTACTTTAGCTCAATGAATCTAAATTTGATACCAGATGTTAGGCTTGGATGAAAGTTTTGGATGATCCCTTCTTATACTAATCAGCGTTTCCGTAGCAACGGCAAACAAACATGGCGAAAAACAGTTTTTCCTAATTATCTTTCGATTTTGGGGCAACCCGCGATAAGCGAATAAATGCGCTATAATCTACACAATATAGCACACTAAATGGGAAAATTTCAAATAAATTAAACTGTTCGGTTTTGAATAAATCGCTGAAACATTTTTAACACGTGTTTTTTCATGTTTGAAATATAAGCGGTCAAAACATTCCATAGGTCTCACAAATTATCATTAAATTACAACAGAAAGTTTCCTCAGACTTAAATTATCACTCCCTGCAAATAGCTCTGACTAACTCCTCGGCAGTAAAGTGATCGAGATTTTCATTCAAATGCAGTTTTTCTTGTCGTTTTCACTCTTTTTAAACTGCATTTGAATGATAAGCTCTTCTCTCTTCTTTGCCTAAACAGTACATTTCGAATACCGACTACAACAATGATTTTTTGAGCAACAAATACTGAATTAAAAGTCATAGGCCTAACTGACAAAAATAACAAGCCATGGTTAAGGACATACTTTGTGCCCAGCCTTTCCTTCATCTTCGCAGGAGGCATAAAAAAAGAGTACAACATACAGACGCCTTGCGACAGCATAGTAACTTCAAGTTTGTGTTCATTCTGCGAATAAAACAAAAACAGTATTAGAACCTAGGAACGTTTGCTATCAAGTGTTAGACCAGTTTTAGCGACTGTTGTAAAATCAAAACAGAAGTGTGGCCATGACATCTATCCAATCACAAAACGGTTAATTAGACAGGTTTTTTCAATTGAGCGTCGTAAAACCAAAACCAAAGTATTCACTCTTGCCAATCACAACATACGCAGACAATCCAATGAACCAATCAGCACTCAAAGCAAATACACGTATCCAGCGCCAAGCGCGGGAAAACGTGTGCGAGCAAGTCACGATTGGTTTTGGTTAACGTTCTGATTGGTTGATAAAGTGGCGCGAGATTTTTTAGCCAATCACAAAGCGCACTTTCGACACTCAATTGAAAACCGCTTTATACAACGAACTATCCAGAGAAGCTGGCAGGGACTGGGTCAATCGCGCGGAGGAAAAGTTCTGGAGGAGAAGAACAAGGAGGAGGTTACGTTTGGAACATCCCTCGGGGTGTTACCGTTTGTGATTAAGGCTCCGCCGCCAAAAATCTGCCCTCGCGCGTATAATCCAGGCTCAAACAGTGTCCCGTGACCGCCTGTCAAGATATTAAACTTGCCAAGTCATCGTGACAGGCGGCCAAGAATTGCAATCCACTTTATCCTTGCAATCCTATCTTTCTTTCTAAACTACCGCCTCTATTTTGTTTCATAGAATGGTTTTATCCAATGTAGTTGTATATTTGGTGGCATTTGGTGATATAACGTGGAAACAAGGAAAAAATTTTGTCATTTCGGCGGGAAAATGTCCCTTTAATTACTGTAATTATTTTATTACCTTGAAGTAGTCGAAAAGATCTTGCAATGTCATCTCCTCACCAGCTTCATTCAAACCGTTCACCTCAAACCGATCCCAAAGCGTGAATTCTTTGTCATAATACTGCAAATACAGATTACAGATTATTATTCGTGGATATTTATGGGAAATTTAACTTCTAACGGAAAGGGAAGCGAGGAATGGGTGGAATATGGGAATATATAGATTTCAATAGTAAGAACCCAAAGCAAATACATATAGCCAGTGTCAGGCACAGAAAAAAGCGTGTGAGCAAGTCAGGAATGGTTTTGATTGGTTGAAAAAGTTGTCGTAATGCGCAAGGCGCAGTAATGCAAACCAAAAGAAAAGGCGTGATTTATTTTCGACACCCAATTAAAACCACTATACAATTCAAGCAATATATATTGACTTTGAAGCTAAATACTATTTAAAATTCTCAAAGTTGGGTAAAATGAATTGAGCTTTTAAAACAAGAAATCTTACTTTGTTCTTCGGTGCGCAGATTGGCTCAGAAAAGCCAAAGAAAGGCAGGGCAAGATTGATAAATCCGTTCTTGTAAGTCTCCAGTTTCTTATTGCCTTGAACAATCTGAAATTTTAGCATATAATGCGAGAGTTAAAACTTGTCAAATATAAGTACATATTTGACAAACACATAACATTTTCAACACTAAATTATTTGTATAGTCGCAAGTTTAAGTTTAATGAATTCGCCACATTAAAAACATTTACAAGCAACTAACATAATATATACAATGACAACTGGAAAATAAATTAAAGTGCATGTGGCAGGAGTAAGGAACAGAACTTTCGTTCCAAATGATTGCAACCGAACTCCTCTCCAAGGACTCAAAAGTTGAAACCATTTTGTATAGGAAGAATCGAACTTATAATCCTCCACACACCGGTCAGATGCTCTAACCATTGAGCTACGAGAGACTCGAGGCGAGCTAGGCCATATACTAGGTTCATGTAAGACATGCGTCCTGTGTACTGCTAGGAACAGCAATGTCCAAAGCGTCATGTGTGGTGATAAATAAAGAACGATGGTAAATGCTAAGCTCGGTAAAGAAATGAGAAAGAAGCCGTGAGTAAAGTTCATCATGTCACGAGCGTGGGACATGAACATAACAGCTTTCTCATTTCATTACCAAGCTTAGCATTCACAATCTTTCTTTATTTATCAAGAGAAAATAGTTTGCACACTAAAAATATCAAGATTTCCAGCTCCGCACGGTATGTAGTAAGAAGACAAAAACTAACCTTGTACAATTCCAGAGCTACTAGTCCGCTGACTAAGGCAGTTGTGGTAGCAATGGCTGGTATAATTTTGCCAGCAATTAATTTACTCTACAAGAAAGAAAGCAATAAATAAATAAATATAAACGTCAGTCACAAAACTTGAGATAACGTTAATGGAACTGATAGTAATCTTTCGATTTTCTCCAGCTTAGATGAATAATCCTGATAGCCCGAACCGTCACTAAGGGGCAGCGCACAACTGTTCAAATAATCAAAAAGTTTAGTAACAATCCGTGTAAGAAGTAGGCAATGCTCTATTGTTCCGCTGCATTTCGCTTTCCCCACATAAGAATGTTTAGATTTTCGTACTGAGAATATGTCAACCTATGGACAACATGGTTTTGAAATAAAATTTACTGAAACTTTATTTTAAAGCGATGTTTGTTTTGTGTTACAAGATCTCATCCAATCGTGAGACTCCAAAACAATGGCCAAGAAAGACCCCCACATAGAATTTTTGTTGCATTAAAAATCACAATAGTTTTCACTAAAAGGGGATCAATTAGTAAACTAGAGATAAATAAATGCGCTGCCTGATGAAGTTATGGTAGATTTTCATGTTTTAGCCAATGAGGTGGACGGTTTCAACAATAGCACAATTCACACATTTCCGCATTCTGTGCATTTGGGTTGCCTACTTCTTACACGGATTGTTACTTAAACTGTAAAACAAAGTGAAGCAAAGGGAACTGTATATGAAATCCTGGCGAGCGCTCGAAACTTCAGCTTTTGAATCTTTATGGTGGCCATTTTACCTTATTAACTCAGCTGAGAACACCAAATTTTCGCGTTTCAATCCGCCACCGAATCAGCACAATAGTTTCTTTACAAACTAACCCGTTAATTCAGGAACTGTATACGGTTTGAGTTGGCAAGCAGTTCGAGTTATCGAGATTGTACTGTATAACAGAAAGTCTTATCGTAACTCAGCTCAACTTGCCAACACTAACTTGTGCAATCTGAATGAACATAGTCAAAGAGCGGTTTTCGATTGAGTGTCGAAAATAATTTGCAATTGGTTTTGTTTTGCATTGCTAGGCGTTGTGATTGGCTATAAAAAATATCACGCCACTTTCAACCAATCAGAAGTAACATCAAAACCGATCATTACGTGTTCGCACGCGTTTTCCCGCGCTTGGCGCCCGTTACATGAAATTGCTTCGAGTTCTGATTGGTTTAATGGGTTAGAGAGGTTTTCAATTGAGTGTCGAAAGTAATTTCGCAATTGCTTTGGTTTTGCATCGCTACGCTTTGTGATTGGCTGAAAAATCTCGCGCCACTTACTTGACCAATCAGAAGTAAAACCAAAACCAATCGTGACTTGCTCGCACGCGTTTTCCCGCGCTTGGCGCCGCCGACATGTAATTGCTTCGAGCTCTGATTGGTTCATTAGATTGTTTACGACTGCTGTGATTGGTCAGAGCTATTACTTAGTTTCTGGTTTTACTACACTCAATTGAAAGAACTGCCCTGTTATCACCGAATTGAGGGCTATTGACTTAACGCTTTTAATAACATGTTCTCAGGGGGGTGGTGTAAGGTACCTTGTGCCTGTCGGCTGGTGCGATGTCGTAGTTAGCTGCTCTCAGGTTGGACGCTGCTACTATGAAATCCATGTGGAAATTCGTGTCATCATCCTACAACGGATATATCACAATAAGCATTAAAGACACTAAGCATGGAAAACAGTACAGCCTCAGAAAAGCCAGTCAGAGGTGTTCTTTTGTCAAAACATCTAGCCAATCTTACGACAAAGATCTACTAACAGGGGACACTAATGTAAATCAAAACTTATGCAGCCACCTTACACCGCATAGTAAACAACACCACAGGAAAGTACTGCTCAATAGCTTTCATTTGAATGATCACTCTTAAGGGTTCATCCACAGACTCAAAAGTTAGAACCACCTTGTACAGCATAATAAACAACACTACAGGAAAGTACTGCTCAATAGCTTTCATTTGAATGGTCGTACTACAGGATTTCGTCCACAGACTCAAAAGTCAGAACCACCTTGTACAGCATAATAAACAGTACCACAGGAAAATACTGCTCAGTAGCTTTCATTGGAATGGTCACTCTTCAGGATTTCATTAACAGACTCAAAAGTTAGAACTACTTTATACAGCACAATAAACAACACCACAGGAAAGTACTGCTCTTTAGCGTTCAATTAATGGGTCACACTTTAAAGTTTCATCCACAGACTCAAGTAAAACAAAACATCTTGAACAGAAAGGGAAAACTAACTGCTCAAGACCTTTTAATTGAATGGTCAACCTTCAGGATTTTATCCACCGACATTAGAACCACGTTGCACACCATAATGGTCACACTTTAAGGTATCCACCAGTCTCAATAGTTTAAAAAAACGCTCGATTCTGGCAGTGAACTAAGTATAGGACTTTTTTGAAACAGCAAAAAGGGCGGACCTTCTCAAATTCAACAGGCGCCATCTTGAACCCTGCCAGCTGACCCGCCGAAGGAAGGGCAGCTTTTGTCTTCTCAAGGTCTTCTTCATCTGCAATAGGCAACACATGTAATAATTAGAACTTATGCGACACAAAACCACAACCCCATTAAATTTAACCCTTTCACTCCAAGGGTGCCAAAAATCAAAATTCAAGAAAAATCCCAAATTTCATTTCGTAAAATATTGAAAGACAATTAAACATTAACATAATAGTACCATGCAAAAATACCGACGAAGGGGTTTCATTTGAACGGTCACACCATAGGATTTCTTTCACAGATTCAAAAGCTAGAACTACACTTCATGTCTCGATCATTGACTCTGGGAGTGAAAGGGATCTAAAGGTACTGTTACATGCAATAATCTCTCGTACAACGCGTCTCGCAAAAAAAAAATATATATTTGTTGCAAGTTACACGCACAATTTTTACATGTAGGTGTAAACATCCCCTCATGCAACTGAATTTTCTTCTTTTACAGTTGCATAAAAAGTTAAAAAGTTTTCTACTTTCCGCAATAAATTTCTTCAAGTTGCACCAAAAAAAAAAAATACGTGTAACACGAGTCTTGCAACTTGTGTCACCACACTCTTTAAGTCAACCAATCACATTCCTGGTGGTGGGGGACAGATCATGCGTCATTTTTCAACTTACGATTTTTTTTTCACGATAAGTTGCATGGTAATAGGCCATTTCCGAGTTACGTTATGCCTCGTTGTCAAAGCGAGGCTAGGTGCACAACCTTTCATATGAAGATGAGTTTCATTTGCATTTGAATAAAAAAACATTTTCATATGAAAGGTTGTGCACCTAGCCTCGCTTTGACAACGAGGCATAACATAACTCGGAAATGGCCTATTGTAACGTGTAACATTGTACGTGCAACTTGCGAGACAAATTGCGCAAAAACATTGATAAGTGTAACAGCACCTTAAGACACCAAGGAAGCCCAGAACGCCGACTGCTTTAACTAAGAACATTATTGGAAAACAAAAGCATCTCTAAGAACAAATATTCAATAAAAAAACTCCACCAATAAACACAAACCGTAATGCAAGAAATATTACAATAATTTACCAAGATTTCCGGAATTTTCTTGTGCTGCCTCCTCATCAGTGACAGAGATCTTCACACCTGTAAAAAAAATACATTTAGTACGCAAAATAGAGAACAATTATTAGGCTAAAATGAGCAGAGAAAGATAGTGCAAATAAGCCATGCATAGTGAAGTGTTCAAAAATAGATTTTAAGAAAGTCAAAGTCAGATTATTTCCCAAGTATATTGTTATATTTCTTCAAGTTGAACAACAAAAATACATGTAACATGGCCGTTACAACTTGCTTCACGACACTCTTTAAGTCAACTAATCACAGCCCTAAGGGTTGGGTATATATATATATCTATTTTTGAGGTCCTTTTTGAAAACCATAGGTCCTTTTTGAAAACCATATCTTTTATGAAAAAGTTTCCTCAATAAAGATGATTATTATTTTGGGTAACCCTTCGTTATTTCTTTAAATTTGTTACAAAAAGCAATTATTTTCGCGAGAAAAGTTGCATGGCAATTGTAACGTGTAACATTGTACGTTCAAATTGCTACAATGTTGCGCCGTTCTCTCTGCCGTCACCTTCATGGTCGCTTAAAACGCAGTTCTTACAAGATCTTCTCTGATTTGTTGAGAAAACAATAGAACAAACAACACAGCTATGGACCCTAGCCCTGAAAACAATAGAGCTGCGTGATAACCAGGTACAATGAAATACAGGTTGTTAACCCCATTCGGCCTGGGGAGGGGGGGGGGGGGGGGGCAAAGTGCCCGCGCTAACTTTCAACATTCATAACTTCCTTAATATGTATTCAAACGCCATCAAACTTTGTGACTTTTCCTAAAATTTATCTGGCAACAATTTCATATGTCAATTTTTTGATCACGTGACATGACGTTTCCATGGCAACAAGATTTGACAGCCATGTTTTTTGAAATTTGCACATTTATACCTTTGAATGAAGAAAAACAATGTTTATTGGTATAACTTTTATATTTTTACGTCATTTGTCGTTTATTTATTGTTTTTCATTCATTTTGGGTGAATATGGACGGTTTTTAAGAGGTTTTAAAAAAATTCAGAAATCCAAGATGGCGGATCCAAGATGGCGGCCGCATAACTAATTACCTAATAACTACGTCATATGACGTCATCGTTCCATTGCGCGGACCCCAAAACAGGTGTTTTTGGAGTGCGTAAACACAGCGTGCGAGTCACAAGAGTCCCTGTTGTGACTCGCGCTCTACACTCATTGCTCACGCTTTGCGCTCACGTACCACAAAAGTGCCTTTTATGCAGGCTTCCACAAACTTCACTTTTGTGCAAGAAAAGTACAGTAAAGATGAGGTTAATCACTGAGTTTCTCATTTCTGAAGCATGGTGACAAACCTGATTTGGGCTCAAACTTTGGTACTTTGACAGCTTTCAGACATTCAAGAATTAATTTTTGGTCTCTTGACCCTAAAAGAGAGAGAGAGTGAAAATATAAATTTAGCACTCCAACAAACATTGCAGCCACTTCAAAAATACAATCATAAACAAATAATCGAGTAGACTTAACCTGCTGGGTTTTTTTTTTAAGAATGTGGGATGTTTTACTTCAACTAATGGTAGCCAGCCATCTGATTTTAGCAACAAAATGCTTTTTTGGCTTAAAAAAAACATAATTTGAGTGAAAAATTTCAAAATTCGACAGTGTATGCCATGGAGTATGCTGTTTATGCCCCAACCCCTCCCCCCCCTTGCCCCCTCGCCCCTCGCCCCTCGCCCCTCGCCCCTCGCTTACCCTTTAATTCTTACATTTTCTAGCAATGAGCTACAGAACTTTATATGATTCCAACAATCATTGCGTGAAACAAGGTAGGAAGAAAGTTGTACCACATTATTGACGACCACAAAAAGGTCTTACTACATGTTTTCTCTCAACATACAGTTAAGCTTGCATGATCAAAAATAACCAACCATAAATAACGGTCTACCTTTAATTCCAAACATGTAAGCTCTTAAGTTAGCAGCACCAATAATGTAGTCCATGTGTGTCGCCTATAACATGAAATAAGGATGTGTTGAAAAATGACAATGATGGATTGCACACTCTGATTCTAAGCTAACCACAGCTTTAAATGATATCATGTCATCTTAAGGTAACAGGTACGCTACAGAAAAATTTGACCGCTTACAGCTAGTTTTCATCATGGGACATTACAAATGTGTATACTACAGTTTTTATTGGTTGTCGTACAAAATAAAATTGGATGAAAGTTTTTTATGTAGTTAAAAAAAATAATTGCTGGTAAACATAACAGGAACAAAGTTTCATTTATTTAGAATAAGAGACAAAGATCGTGTGATGCGGGACACTTGTGTGACAAAGGTAAGGAACAAGATGGAATACCTTTGAAGTGCCAACACAAACGTTTTGGGCTTTACCCTTCTTCAGTGTGGCAAAACAGGAGAGCTGCACTTGTATGCCATACAAATAGGGTGTAATAGAGTGCTCGCACGAAACACAGGGAAAATTGATCAAATAAGTGAGCTACACGATACAAAAACCTAACTGTAAGCGTGTTTGTACAAGTGTGAAATGCGCGTGAGAAACACAGGGACATTGTTTACAAGTTTTAGTTATAGCATGACTGATGTTGGGTGAAAACTTTAGTAGGTAATCAGATATCGTTTAGTTAAGTGTCGAAACGGTACAAAACAACATACAGTCATACATTCTCCAAACACATACCTCACAAGGATCAAAGTTCAGAGGGTGGGGACATCTTTTAGGACCAGACCAGAACGGCTGCCCTGAACTAGTTAACTGATAGGAAATAAGAAATAGAAGGCACAACTGTTATTGGTTGCATATAACTGTGACGACATGGCACATAAATGCAATCTTAGTGGGTATAAAAGTATTGTGATCCAAGCACAGGCTAACCATTCTCAGTATAATGAACTTTATCAGTTTATCAAGTTAGCAAAAACTTAGGGCAAAATTTAGGTGTGACAGAGAGAGTTTTGTTTTTTATTTTAATATGCTTTAAAAGCCCCAAATATCACATTAATTTATACAGCTGTAACTGATGCAGCCATTTAAATCACAGCGTCCACCGCACAAAGCAGGGTAGACCTGTGCTAGGCAATAACCACAACAAATGACTTGAGGTTTCTTTAACAAAGGACAATGAACAACGTGAAGGTACAACCAAAGAGTGAAATCCCACCTGATCTTTAGGAAAGTTGTACAGCAACTGTTGAATGGTGTTGTGGTAGTTATCCTGGAACTGCAGTCTGGCCCATCTCACACAGTCGGCAAATTCGCGAGGCCTCTCATCAACAAGACACTTTTTGATGCTTTCATAAATTTCATTCTACATGTGAGCAAAAATAGAATAATAAATAGTTGGAAAAGGAAACAATCCTAATTTGTCTGTTTATAAATGCCATTAGAGAGCCACATACATTGCTGTTTTTGTTTTGAAAATTAATAAAATACAACTGCGAGTGATACAAGCTATAACTGGAAAATAAAATTGGAATTAATCTACCAAATGAATGCAATTGGCAAACTATTGACAAGGACAATAATACAATTATATTTAGACACTTGAGAACAACATATACATTATGATATTAAACAGCATAGACTCTCAAAGATTTTTGTAGTTCAACTGTAGAGTGTCTGTTCGCAAAAAAAACTCATTAACATCATGCAATGTTCAGTACAATGTAGGTTTGAATTGGTTCAAAAGACTTAGAAATAAGTATAATTAATGGTACCCTTATATGGCATGTTACCAATGACTAAAGAAAAATGCCTGTTGTACATGTAAACTTAAGGTTTTTTCACTGTTTCAACTTGAAATACATGGTTAGAAAGCCACTTACCGCTTGCATACCAGGGAGTTTGTCTGTCCTTTCAACAAACTTGGGATCACTGGACCAAAGAGAAGTCAAAGAACAAGTCAGCATCCTTCGGTACAGTTAACTATATTTAATTATTTATTTAATTTATTATTCACTGAAGTAGAGGTCCAATAATAGTGGATATTTGCTGAGCAGCAAGGAAAAATATCTACCAATCAAATTCACTGACAAGTGTATAATGTTGCAGGTAAAATACAGTCTCAGGTTGGATCAGCATTCAATCTAGGTTAACCCATTGACACCTGAGGATTTTTATGTTTTTGAGTGATTTTCTGCATACACATGCCCCATAGGATTTCGTGACTTCATATTTGGAGTTACCATTGAAAGTGCTGCTGTTCCAAAGCACTGAAGGCTCGAGTTTACTGGAAACGTCATTGTGACGTTGGCATTTTGCTTCGTTCGTTCTCAATAAAGACTTCAATAATCATGTTTCTGTGATTTTTGGTAAGTTCACAGCCATTTTTCATCTTTAGTAGCTGCCTGATGAGCATCATTAAGCTTGAAGGTAGTTCAGAGTCCACTTTCTCAATGAACCGAGTTAGGTGTTGTACTTCGTGAACGAATTTGGCTTGTTGCTTGTTGAACTGGAAAAATGGCCGCCACGAAACGAAGTAGCCTTGGGACTCGACTTTGGATGAAATTCTCGACCTACCCTGGCATATTTTGGAAGTTGCGACCACTAAAGAACACAACCAGCGTGAAATTTCAGCGGTGGGTCGGAGTGGCTGTGGACTTAGTATAAATATCAAGTGTGGAGGACGGAAGGAACGCTGTCAAAAGATCTCGTTATTTCCCAGCATGAAGTGCAGTGGTGATGTTGAAAATCGAGGCAAGGTGAGTATGCACTAGAATAAGAAGCTGTAGCTGGGCCCGAGCAACGAATAAGAGCAAAAAAATTCACTGCTAAGCTAGGACTAGGACTGAATTTTGCTGTAAATGTCGACTTTTGGGTTTGCCACGATGATTTGAATAAAAAAAACAAAAGGCAAAAACGTGATTTTTGTTGTTTTTCTATGACGTTAAAAACGGTAATTTTTGTTATTGTCCAAAATCAAACGCTGATATTCTGCAAAAATCGCTGACTTTTTTGTGTTTATTGGGTATCTCAATTAGAAAGACTTTCTAGTCAATGCTCACAACTGCTAGTTACGGCAATGTTCGCACGATTGAGAAAGTTACAATTTTTTAAAGCAGTGGAGTCTTGTATGGGCGGTTACGGGCGGTTCAGGTGTCAATGGGTTAAAATAATGTGTACCCAGCTGTGGTCAATCTAGGTAAGTTAACCCTATAACCCCAGCACAAAGCTAAGTCTAACACAAAGTGAACACTAGCTAAATAAGTAACCCTAACACAAAGCTAAATATAACCCTAGCTAACTCCAATACAAAGCTAACCATCACAGCACTGGCCACATGTACCTTTGTGCTTAGGGGTGACGGTTAGCTTTGCGCTAGAGTTAGGGTTAGGGCTAGCTTACCTAGATTTTAGAATACTGATTCAACCTGAGAACGGATTTTATCTGTAACATTTTTATACCAAGCCAGTGAATAGCCAGCCAAAAATAGTAACTTTATTTCTGAAAAAATGTTGCACTTGAAACCCAGAACAATTCATGGAGGTGAATAGCAAAATACATGAACTGTCCAGACTGCTTACCAGATAAACTGGTTAACATTCTCTGCAGGGATGCTGAACAGTCCTTCAAATGCATCTCTTGCCCACTGAAAATTTCAAGCCATGGTTAGTACATGCAAATGTCAGAAAAGACAACTTTCATATATCTTTCATTGAAAATGGTACCCCTTTCATATACCTTTCATTACTCATGCGCGTAGCGGCATGAGGTAAGGTTTCAGCTCCGTTTTTCTTGTTATTTTTATTTTTTGTGTCACGATTTTGCATGCAAATTTATGCACGCATATTTTGAATTGTGCTCTTCCGGTTCATGGCTTTGCCATTTACACTTCCTGTTTAGTGACTTCCGGCTACTCTCACTTCCGGTAAAACAACGTTACTGAAGTGTCACAACAGCGTCTCCTACAGCCCTACTTACATAACTAATGTTCGCGTTAGGTATATATAACACTCAGAAGAATCACTGGCTTCATTGTGGTACCGCTTTCATTTACAAAACATTCAATAGTAACATGGTTTGCAGGAACGATGACTGAATGAAAGGAGTAACGATATATATCATAAAACTTTCTTACGCATGCGCATGAGTATAGGCTGTTAGGAGCCTCTTGTTGAAAACGGTACCCCTTTCATATAGCCTTTACATGCATCTGTTTAATATATTTTGAAAGGCGCTTTTTAAAATACCGTTAACACCGGTGTATAAGCCGCACTCGTAGATAAGCCGCACCCCGAGTTTTCAAGCGCAAATTTTGGAAAAAAAAAGTTTTTAAAATAAAAACATAAGTCAGAGAATTGTCTCCACAAAACATGAGCTAGACTTTGCGTCTATCCATCGAATCATCGTGTATTGAAAAAACAAAACAGTTTCAGCAGTTTTCAGCACAGCTACGTCCGTTTGCCTGCCGTTCGTTCAGGCCAAAACAATCTTGGTAACCGTGCAAATTTCTTGAGCACATGTTTTTATTTAGCCTGGTTACTTAGGTTAACCAAGATAGGCACTTGTTTACAGATTCTTTGGCTTCTTTCGCTCGTCTTCGGTGTTCCTTCATTGCTAAAAGCTTCAAACTGTCTGACAAAGATATTGAGCACTGTTTTAAAACAAGTATTTTTACAATTTGGGGCTAAATTTTTTAATTTAAAACACAACACTCACGTTCGTGCATTACGTGTTCAATGCGGATTGTTCAATTTGATTTTTGGTCTCAGAGGCGCTCTGGCCGTACTGTTAGACAGACGACTCACTTTTCCGGATCATCTAAAGTTAAAGAATTTTTATTCTACGTTATACACCTCTAATAAATAAAATCTTAATTTCGAGGCTCAAAAAGTCTGGTCAACTTATATCACCGGAAAGTACGATAACCTTTTGTAGATGTTCCTGTAGATAAGCCACACCCTCGATTTTGAGCAAAAATTTTGGGCAAAAAAGTGCGGCTTATACACCGGTGTTTACGGTACTTAAATGGCAGTTTCGCTACCTTTTTTATGCTTCGTGAAATCCCTACCCTTTCATATACTTCAATTTGTGAAATCCCGACCCTTTCACATACCTCTAGCCTCAAAAAGGTACCCCTTTCTGGTGGAGCATCCCCGTATAGCCCATTATAGGGAGTACCCCCACCCCCCCGGATATACAATGTACCTGCAAAGTATGTTCGATGGCATTTGGGAAATTCTTCAGTGTACAAATGGGAATAGACTTCTCTGGAGGATCTTGCGAGGAGCTGTAAGATTCTGTCAGAGGGGGCAGGACAACCTATAAAACATGCACAATCAATAAGTCTTTGGTTACATAATTACAAACACAGAGATTTGTGTTGCTGTAGTCTGAGCTGAATTCACAAAAAATTCGGTTGTTTATTTATTTCATGAACATTTTGGAAAAGCAGTGGTTTTGAACATTGAGCTTAATTCAACCCCACCAAATTCGAAACCCAATAAAAGCACAACTTTTATGCCATTCAAATGTGAAAATTATATTTGAGTTTGACACAACAAGAGCATAATTAGGACACTGGCTTGAAACTGCAGACTCGATTCAGTTTGCTGAAATCAATTGCTTCAAAAGGACTGCTACAGCCGTGTTATAGTTAATTACATCACTATATTATTAATTAAAGAACTGGGGGCATAAACAGCCTAAAGTCGAATTTTAAAATTTTTCACTCTCAAATTAATGAAAATGTATAAATTATGCTGCTGTTTTTTTTAAGCCAAAAAAAGGCTGGTTATCATTGGCTGAAGTACTGTAAAAGCGATTCAATTGGACCAAAACATCTCACATGACTTAACTTTAAAAAAAAAAATTACCTGAAGCATCATATAGCATGCTTTGTATTAGTCAAAATGTACTTTGTCTTTTTTTTGTAAAATATACAGGATCTTTTTGCCTCATTGGCATTTTTTTACTTTAAGGTTACAGTGTACCTTCGGGGGTGTCTCCAGTATAACAGCTCTAGCGTCTTAAGATTACACTTAATATACCTAAACCCAGATATCAAATTAAAGCTTATAGAGCTGGCTATCTAAATATGGAAACCATTTGGTAATAAAATGAATTGTCGAAATTTTTACGACGTCTAAATTCAAACGTCCGAATCAGCTTTAAAACGCTACAACTCAAAGCGATTATTATATTTTGCTAATTTGATTTTTTCTCGGGTTTCCGGACACGAAGCGCTAAAAAAACGTGTCGGCGATTTCCCATATTCAATTGCAGTGAAAAGTTACAGAATATTTTCGAAAAGGGGAGAAAAAAAATTGGAATGATCGCACGGAAATGGCTCTTGACAAAAAAGTTTTCAGAATTAAGAAATTCGCCGACACGTTTTTGTTGATTATATGTTAGCCTAGCTTCTGTCCAAATTTAAGGAAAATCGAACAAATTCCCTTTGAGTTGTAGCTCTTTAAAGTGTCCCCAACAAGCGAAAAATTACCTTTGAGAAAACGGCGCTTAAAAAAACATATCGCTTAATAAACAAACTCCGCCCACAAAAGTTATACCGTCATTTCTCCGTCAATTTTCACTATTTTTCGATAATTTTTTTTTTTGGATGAAAGTTCATTCTGTAAACTTTATTTTAACGCCAAAAAAAAATTTTCAATAAATTTTCGATCTGAAGGTACACTGTAACCTTAATGAACCTGTCACTACTTTAGCACAAGATTGTTTTCTCAGCTCCAAAACACAATTTGTTAGTTATGTGCCCGCTCTTCAATTCCTGAATTGAATTAGGCATAACAGTAGCAGGTCAAACTGTGCAGACCATCTTATATCAATATTTTCAACCTAGTTACCTGTACGTTTCCTTTTGTTCCTAAAGTCCCTGATTCCAGAAGTGACTTGTGATAATACACACATCGTCTGTCCATGTACATCCCTGAACAAAAAGAAGTGTACAGTTGTCAAATATTATTCTCTTTGAACCACAGCATTGTTGAGTGGTAACGGTGCCAAACTTCAAGTATGGACATCCTGTGTTTAAGTCTCACCATGGCCATGGTTTTAGCCAGAATGGCATCTGGGCCTCCTATGGACACCCACTTTTTAAAAGTGAAAATTTCACTTATTTAAGCTTTTAAAAAATTTTATGAGACATGCCTCTAGGACACAGTCAAGGGTAAACTGCAAGTTCAGCTTCTCGGCCACACTTGTATATGGTTCAAAATTAATTTATTCTTGGTTTGAAATTTTTAAACCAGTTTATTTTTTTCAAACTGGTTAATAGAAATTTTTAAACACATAGCTCATTCTCATTTATTTGTATCTCTACTTGTAAACTACTGTGTGCAAAATAAATTGTCTTGTGACATTATTTTTAAGGTGTCACACATTTCAGTAAGCACTCAGTTTTGTGATTAGGGCTAAGCACTGATTTTAAATGGTTAGCTTTTATATAAGGTAAGGGCCACTGCTCACCAGTCCTACAGTTCCTCTCAAAAGTAAGTTACCGTCGTCGCGTGCTACGCGATTCGCGTCCTGCGCTACACGAATCGCGTCCTGCGCTACGCGATTCGTGTCCTGCGCTATGCGAATCGCGTAGCGTGCGAAGTTTAAACAGCTTGTACAACTTCTTGCGCAATTCTAATTTAAAAATATCTGATTTCCTGGGGCGTTTGAAGATGAAGATGCGACCAAGTGAACCACCGATTGCGCTAAGCGCATGCAAGGTGACCAAACTTTGGTTCGATAGACGGTGTTTGCTGAACTCTATATATTTTAAAACAGATTGTGAACACAGCGAAGAATTATCCATTGCAAAGTTTATCACGAACTTTGCTTCCATTTGCTTGGTTTAAGCATCTTTTTACGGCTATGATAAATACATGTAAAAGTGTACCCTTTGGGTTTAACCGCAGAGCGTCTCTTTAAAGGGCTATTTTGACAGGTTGGGGTTTTTATTAATGTGTAATCACTAAATTGAGTCACTACTTTGGCATAGTTTTACTCGCCAAGACTGACAATCTTCCCTAGCAACATTTTGGGATGAAGCGATGTTACTGTCTTTATCGCACTTTTCTATTTGAATGGCTAGCATATCTCCAACTTTGAAGATGTTTTTAGGCTGCTCTTTTTTGGTTATTTGCTGGACCATCTTTTCATTGTAGGTAGACTGGTTGGTGACAATCTTGCGTCTTTTTGCTTGCCGCTGATCGTTGAATTGACTCTCTGACTTTTCTTCCTGGTCTGCTTGGAGGCCTGGTTCTTCTGCATCAGGGTGCTGCTTGACTTCTCTGTGAGCTTTGAAGCTAAACATTGCATCATATGGACTAGTTTGTATGGCTCTGTGATTTGTTATGTTCATGGTGTAGCTTGCTTCTGTTGTGAAATGGCACCATTCTGTAAGGTCTTTGTTTGCTTTGATCATGATGATAGCTCTCATATCCTCTTTCCATGTTCTGTTGGAGCATTCAAAAAGTCCTTGTGTGGTGGGTCCAAGTGGGCCCAAGTCCTTCTTGGGCTTCCATGCTTTAATTCTATGTCATTCTCTTTGGCAAAGTTTAATTTTGAACCATTTCATTCTTAAATTCTCTTCCATTATCACAGATTATTTGCTTTGGGTACCCATATGTGTTGCAATACATCTTCAGAGTAGCCAGGACTTCAGTAGCTTTCTTTCCATGCGGAGGATAAGCAGTGACAAACTTTGTGTGGTGATTGTTCACAGACATGACCCATGTGTGAGGATTTGAACATTTGCATGCACAGTTTCTGAAATCCATCAAGTCTATTTCAATGAGGCTTAGGAAACCTTCACTTTGTAGTGAGCTTTTAATAGGCTTAAATCTGTTTGTTATTGATTTCTGCTCTGAATGAAGCTTGAATACATGTAGGCCAACAAACACATTGATAACTCTCTGACTTATTTCAGAGTAATTTCTGTCAGTTAACCATTTTTCTGTTTTGTTTTCTTTTCTTGTCTTCCTCTGTGGGCAACTTGTTGGTGAGCTTCAGTTATTTTTAGGTAAAACTGTTGCAAGAACCTAAAATGCCTTGCACATAAGACAAGCAGAAAGGACTTGGGATATATGAATAAATTAAGCTTTTGACAGAGGGGGGTCTGGGATGAATAAGTAATGATAATTACAGAAAAATATTGATTGACTGTGCAGCAAGTCCTGTGTTGTCAAGTGGATATGGGGATATGAGGATATGGGCAGGTGAGGGGAGGGGTGGGCAGGGGAGGGGTGGGCAGGGGAGGGGTGGGCAGGGGAGGGGTGGGCAGGGGGGGGGTGGGCAGGGGAGGGGAGGGCAGGGGAGGGGAGGGGAGGGGAAGGGAGGGGAGGGCAGGGGAAGGGAGGGGAGGGCAGGGGAAGGGAGGGGAGGGCAGGGCAGGAGGGTAGGGAAGAGGGTAAGTGAGGTGAGGTGAGGTGAGGTGAGGGGGTGCACAGAAAGGATATGGGTGGGGAGGGCTATATTTTTTAGACCCCCAAAAAAACCAAGCCCCTATTTTTAAAACCACACACCATAAATAAAATCCCTTTTTAGACAGTTCATAAACAAACCAGTTCAAAACTTTTAAACTGGTTTGAAAAAACAAACTGGTTTAAAAATTTTAAACCAAAAAAAAAATGGAACCACAACATATATTAATAATAGTTTTAAAACTACATGTAGTCTGCCTCCTGCCACTTGGGATTCTTATACTCCGTTCACACCAGTGCTCAAACGTGTTTAAATGTTTAGTTTATAAAAAAGATTTTATTAGAAAAATACCTTCTCACCTCCCATTATATTTGGTGAGAAATATTTACTAAAAGAAACTTTATTGATGTTTTTGCCATTCCAGGTACATATAGTTTGATTCATATACATAGAGGCTAAAAACATACTTTAGTTAAACAAAACAACATTTAACCATTGGTATGAATGGGTCTTAAGTTTGTTACGTTCTTCTTAAAAATTTTTTCTAATGTTGTTTGATTTATTATCCCTGAAAAGCCCCTCATGGGGTAAGGATAACAAACTATTTAATATAATTATTTACTTTACTTGGATACATTTGTTAGCCTTGAAATACTCACTGGCATCAATGTTATCCAATGCATTTGTCACACCATCAAGCGCCTCAAAAAAATCATCATTGTATGTTTCTTTAACTTTGTTAAGGAATATTAAATAATCTATTTTGTTATTACTGGCCAAAAGGACTGACTCTGAAATGTCAAAATAATAGGACAATCAAATGACTTTTGGAGGGCATATAGTTTATTTGCACCCGAGCGAACCAGTCAAATTCAATATCGCCCGCCACTCACGCATGTTTTCTCAAAGGCAGTTTCTTATTTGGCCGCGTATATATGTATATTAATAATAATGACAAATAATTATGTTGAGCATCACAATGACTGCTTCTTGGCATTAATTTTTTTCCATCTACAGTTTATGAAGATTGATGGAATTGAAAAAGGAAAAATGTGCCAAACGTGGAGTGATAATTTTGTTGTGGTTCAAATTTTGTTTTTGGTTACTGTTTGAAAATTTCAAACCAGTTGAAATTTTATTTCACTTCATTACCATAACCTAAGACAAAGGAAAATAAAAACTGGTTTAAAATGTTTTAACTAATGAAAATAACAATTTATTGAAGCCCACAAAATACTTTATTACAGGAAATTTTCACAACATCAATGTTTTTGCATTCTTAAATAAAATCAAAAAATATTTTTCTCTGGAAAAAGTAATTAACTCATTTAGAAGACATCATTAGAAGAAATGTTTCACAACTTCTCATCCGAAATAAGAGCTAATATATATAGATAGGCTTAGCCTAACAGCGGAGCTCTCTGAACAGAAACGATGATGATAAGCTTAACTAGGTGAAAGGTCGGAAGCACAAGAATAATTAGAATTAAGATTGACGACCAGGCTATTTTTCAATTTTAGCAATTCTCAAAAACAGTAAGCTTATTACGCAACCGTCTGCACAGTGCATTTAGACTGCACAAATTCCACAAAAGCTCACTGTTTCTGAAATGTGAAACCTCTCTTGAGTAGCAAACCGCGAAAAAAAGCAGGGGAAAACGATTTTGCAAACCGTTTTCTCCGCTAAACACAACTATAGTGTTTTTTTTCCTTTTAAAATGTTTTATTCATCAATAACAAATCCCTAAAGTTTAGAATATTATCCTGAGAGGCTAGTCATTTCCGGTTACAAGGCATCCTGAGTTAAAGCTAGTCATTTCCGGTTACAATAATACAAGGTCAGTTCCGGTTTACATGAGTCACTTGAAAGTCTATAGTCCATAAGGGATTATTTATAAAGTTCATTTCCGGTCGTTTGGTCCACTTGAAAGTCCTTTCTGGTTTGCACATGATCACTTTAGTCATTTCTGGTATTGAATGATGAGTTGCCAGTAGCTAAATTATTTATAGAGTCACAAGCTTTGACTGTTGTATTTCACAAATATTCGGATGACACCACAAAGCAGAAAATTTCTATTTGGTCATTCGGGAGAAATCAATTTGCCCGGGGGGAGGGGGTACTCCCATATATGAGCTATATAGGTATGTGCCGCTGTCAAGGGTATGGTTTTCAAGCAGTTTAGTCTGGGATAGGGTATAGTAATCCGAAATTTTTGGTCTAGAATAGGGTATCATTTTCCACAAAACTGATCAGTTGCATGAAGAATTTAGTCTAGATGAGGTTTACTGGAAAATGGAAAAATTGGTAAGGTGTGCTGTACGACATTTTTACTGACCCCTGGTATCTTAGTCTGTGATAGTGAACAAGTTTCTGTAAAATAGTGAGTCTAGAAAAGGTCTAGGATAGGATAGGATTGCCCCGGGGGGCAATTTGCAACTGTGTTGTGATGTTATTCCTTATGTCCCTGACAGTGTCCCAAGAGTTCTCGGTGCCATTGTGAAAATTTAAGTTGCTTTATTTCGAAAAACCCATATACCATAAAGTATGGTCTTAATGAAAACGAAAATAGTCTTAACATTAACTAAAAACCTAGTAATGAGTAGTGCCGATAGTGTGGTAGTGAAAACACCCCACAACCTTTCACAGGTTCAAATTTTAATCTAGCTTGGAAAGGCGTGGTAAGGAGGCCATAAGGAGTGTCCGGACGTGAGCACCTCATGGCTTCTGTACTCTTTGCCACGTTTAATTTAGTCCCTGTACCTGTCTCGTATTTGTGAAGTATAAAGGTAAACAATTTGTCTAAAGAAAAAAATGTCATTTACAAAACATGTGGAGTCATCCGCTTATTGGCGAATTTTAAAACGCTTTCCTCAGGCTTCTGGAATGAGGAAACCTTCAATAGTATCATCCTTTCTTATACTGGTCGCCAAAACTTCTGCGTATAAAATGTACAAAAGTGGAGACCGGGGATCTCCCTGCCTCACCCCCCACTCGAGTGGAATTTCTTTGGTCAAAAACACATTAACTATAATTTTCATATTTGCTTGACAGTATAATGTAGAAATCCACCGCTGGAAATTAGGGCCAAATCCAAAACGACTTAAAACATTGGTAAAAAGTTTTCCAATGTTTTTCTACCATGTCAATTGTCAAAGGCTTTCTCTTGATCAATATTCAGCAAGATACCAGTTTCATTGGTAATATTTATATAATATTTTAGAGTGTCACGCAAGTGAAATAAATTCTCAAAAATCGTCCTACCTGGGACGGAACAAGTTTGATCTTCTTGAAATAATCGAGGGTAACAATTTTGAAAGTCTGTTTGTAAGAGCTTTTGAACAAATTTTGTAATCAACATTGAGTAGCGAAATGGCGGGGTCACCATTGTTTGAGGTTTTTCTTATCATCTTTCTTGTAAAGTAATCTAGTCACGCTTCCTTGCATTGAATCACTGAGAGAATTATTTTCCAAACTAAATTTATAATTTCGAACAGAATAGGGCCTAAAAGATCCCAGAATTTAGCGAAAAATTGTTGAGGTAATCCGTCTGAACCGGGGGTTTTCCCTGAAGAAAGTCCACGCATTGCGTGGGTAATTTCAGCCAAAGATAAAAATCCTTCGCAGGATAAAATTTCGCTCTCACTTAATATGTTTACAAGTTTGTTCAAAAATTCGGTTTGGACTGTTAAATTAACAGGTTCTTGCAAGTACAAATTACGGTAAAAATCGAAATGGGCCGGAATCTTGTGAAAAGACTTCAACACCGACGGAGTTATAAATAGATTGAACAGTATTTTTCTGAGCACGTGAATTTGGTAAGTTATTCACCTTCTTCAAGCCATTTGACTCTGCTACGAATTTGGCTTCCTCTCATTTGAGATAAATTAATGGCCCGAATTTCTCTTTCAAGCGTTTCTATGGTGGTTTTCGCTGAGCTATCTCCTTCAATAAGAGCCCGTTTAGCTTCGATCAAAGAATTTATAGTTGCGTGGCCTTTTAATATCGCGATTTAACTTAATATGCGTTGTTTACTTCGACCAAAATCTATAGCAACTAATTTTATAGATTCTTTAAGAAAATCCTACAAAGCTTGAATGGAAGTAAATGCTTTCCAGTACAATGCATGTTTCTTAATAATTTCTGAGATCATATCGCAAATATCAAATTCTAAATTTAGCCTCCAAAGTCTTGGTCCACGGGAAAATGCATTATGCAAATTAAGGCTTAAGCTTAAATCAACAGAATCATGATCGGAAAAAACACAAGGCAAAATTTCACATTTTAAAAAGGAATCATACAAGTCCTGAGCAATAAAAAAATTATCCAAACGTGTACCGATAGTTTTATCCGCATTATTACCATGTGCATTGTATTTTTCAGTCGGCCGTGTTTTTTTGCGCCAGAGAACACTGTGCAGATCTTTCAAATCCATGGAAATAGTAGGATTTCCTCCAAGCTTATCAGAAACGTTTTCAATGCAGTTAGAATCGCCAGCAATAATTTTAAAAGAGTTCGGAAAAAATATTCATGAATTGTGTCATAAAAGAACGTTCACTTGGATTCGTGGGTGCATAAGTATAAAACCAAATTAATTTTCGTGTCGTCGAGTTCAGTTAAAACACTAACAATTCTACCAGAAGAATCTTTTTTCCATTGTAAACATTTGAAATCAGTATTTTCAGCGACAAGAATGGCAACGCCGCCTTGTTTACCAAGAGCGGGCGACCAGAAACTTTTACCGCGCCATTTCATTTAGCTGTCAGAGTGTCTTGTCGCTAAAGGTTCTTGTAAACAAATAAAATCAGAACGGGAATTTTTCGCAAAATCAAAAACAGAGCGTTGTTTCGCTTCATTGCCAAAACCACGGATATTCAAAGTTGTAAATTTAGCTCTGAATGCAAAAACTTGGAGAAAATTCTTCTGGTAAAATTAACACATTTAACTTAAGCTTAAGCTTAAGTCTTATTATTAAACTAAACAATTTTTGCAAATCACATTTAGACGTTACTTGCTTTTCTGCTTATGTTTGTTTGTCCGATGTCCAGTGTTTCTCCTCTTCGGCAAAGGTTGTTTGCCGTCATATTCATAACGTTCGAGAGTTTTAGTGTCCGTTTTCTCCGCTCCTGTGGTACTGGATTCCGTAATATAAAAAACACTTAGCTCTATATTCCTCCAAAAACGCTTGATTTGCAGAGTCGCGCAGCCTCAAATGCGGTCTTGACCACTGTTCGAGAAATTGTAAAACCTGTCTTAAGTAGCAAACCGCGAAAATGCAGGGAAATAACGACTTTTAAACGGTTTTCTCAGTTTTCTCCGCTAAACACAGCTCCAACTATTACCGAGCTGACGTGACATTCGCCATGTAGCTGCGCGAAGGCGCGAAAATCAAAGCCTCGCTTTCGTTTCAAAATGCCCAACACGGGGGGCGGCGGGCGGACGGACACGCGCCCGCGAAACATTCCGCTGGTCATGACCATGAAAAATGACGGCATGGGTTCTATGAGTATGGCGCTCCGCGCGGGCCTTCGGCCCGCAGAGCTCCGCTAAAAAATAATCTTCAAACAAGGCTGTGCTCTTAGAAGAGTTATCACAGGGAGCCCAAAGGGAGCCCAACAATAAAATTAAGGGTGCCCAGCAGTTAAGCCTATAATATGTGCAAAACTCAGTTCTTCTTGTCACCCAAAGACAAACGTTTGATGAAGTTAAATGGAATTTAACTCAGTTAACAACTAGGAGCAATCAGTGTGTTGGTGTGGTTAAGTTAGGTAGCATATAGTTAGCATGCCCTCAGCAGAATGTCAATGGCATTTAGTGTCTGTTTGGCGTGGCGTTTAGCGTGGCGTTTTTGTGCAGCATATCAGCATGGCGTTTTTGTAGCTTGTTCATTTCATAATATATATTCTAGGGTGAATTGCAGTGAGCCTTCAATACAACAGGTCAGCGGTCTTTGGGTTTGGGGTCAGGCTCATAGCGGGTCGTTCTTCCTACGTTCACTGTTGTTTCACGCAGCGTGGAGAGAAGTCAGTTTTTTTCCCACTGACTTGGTCAGTGTGAAAGGTGCTGTGGGGTGCATGGGGAGGCTCATGGCTGGGTTGCGGGCAGTGCCAGCCTTTCGGGCAGTTTTCCAACTTGGGGCTGGGCTGTCATCACTGGCATAGGTTTATCCCCAGGTACCCAACCTCCAATTGCAACATGGTTGTTAATTGCCTGTGGCACCCAGGCACTGTTAGAGCACAGACCCACCAAAGAAGGCTTATTACATGTTGTTAACTAAAGGATACTTTCTGTTTCTGGACCAACTCTGTTTTGGTGAGCTGTAACATTTATCTCAGGATTCATAGCCTTCACTGCTCTTGCAGCAACCTCAGATTTCATTTGCTACAAAATTAAAAAAAAGTGAATTTATTATGTGGTTGACTGTTCCATACTATGGAATATTAGTAAAACAAATATGGCCCATTGTTTTGTAGTGAAAGACTAGTTTGTTCTCTCTTAAGAAATCACTTTTGTTGATACCTTCCTTTTAGTGTTCTATATTACAGTGCGGCGCCCAAAAGTGTGACCACTTTTAATTAATTTGCATTCTTTCGTGCCGATTATCCAATCATGTGAGAGCACTTTTAATTAATTCACATTCTTCCGTGCCGATTATCCAATCAGAAGGCGAAGATAGTTACAGCCAACTGCAAGAACAAAATCAAGGCAACTTGTTACGAAGGCAAAAATTGCTCTTTCATGAATATCATTTTTGTACGCTTTTCCTGCTGAACTTTGGTGTTCTTGGCCTCGAAAATAACACCGAAATGCAAAATGTTCAAGGTCACATTTTGGCAAATTGACATTGGCTTACCCGTTGTAACAAACGGTAAACATTCGGCCAGGCGACGTATCAATTTAATAGTTGTAAGAACGCATTTTCCACGGCCAGAATAACATAATTGAAAATATTTATTTCTCCTACAAATATCATTGGTGTATATCCTGAGGTAATGGTGTATTTATGTTCTATTTATGTTCCGTATGTTTGGCTATTTTTCTGTACAGTAAAGCGAAACCGCCGCGCGATCTCGGCTCGGCGGAGTTACAACCACTGAACTAGAGCTGATTCATAACAGTCGGTGTTTTGCTATTCGAAAACAATGTTCTTCAAATCCTGCGTCAAATAAAAATAAACTTTTTTCATCTTTCATTGAGGACCACGCTGTTGCAACAAGCTGGGACGTTTTTGCAAAATGCCCATTTGCGACAAGATCTCACATCTTTAAAAAGCTTACGCTATCTGTCACGACTAAAAAACAAAATTTATAAGCCGTCTGAAAACCGCGCACTTGATGATTTCAATAGCTATTGCCAAATTAGTAGAATCAGCAGAATAAGATTCTCGGGAAATATCCTGAACTTGTTATTTCGCTCGTGCCAAGTCTAGTTGGAATAGGTTTGTACGTAACAATTATCACTGAGACTCACCGAATATCGATTAGCCTGGGTACATTGAGGTAAGGTTTGTATTTCGATTAGGGATTTTGTTCAGGGAAAAAAAAACACAAATTTTGAGCGAGAATTTGTAGTCGCTGCGGTGACCCCATGACCCGCATCTGTCAGCACGCTCAATTATGTCACTTCCATACGGACATAAAAATATAAACAAATAAAAGCCCCATAATATAAAGCAAAGACATCGTTATATCGACTGTGGAACTTACTTTATTCAGCTTTATCGTCGACCATCTGATCTGAGCAGTGGCATGAAATTCTTCATAACAAAATCATGGTGAGCGGATGTCGAAGCGCACAATTCTCCCGCAACAATTCCCATTTTGGAGTTACAAATTTAGTCAAGCGTAGAATTTCAAAGTTAGAAATGGAAAACTTGACTTGAAAGATCGTTGAAGGTAAAGGCCCTGAAGCATTCTTGAAACAGATATTTTTTTACGTTCCTGCATCATCGCTTGTTCGTTTGAGTTATTTTGCTTCAGTCTTCTTCGGCTTCTGGATTCTTATTGGCTATTGCACGAAAGAATGCGCATAAATTAAAAGTGGTCACACTTTTGGGCGCCGCACTGTATGCATTTTGTGTTTGACAAAAGTACTAAAAATTAATAATAGATTTAATTTGGGGCAGTTTTGAACAAAAAATGTCAAAATCCACACAACATACATGTACAATGTACATTTGTTTGTAACTTATCCTTTACTGTCACCATCCAATGATGGGATCATCTGAACTGAGAGAAGATGTTGATCACAGCTAGCATGATGTTATTGGTATAGAGAATACTTCATAAAATGCTAACCTGTACATCTCCTGGTCTGAAGAGAAATTGTCTGTTCAGGTTGGATTTCTCAATGGTGTCCATATCAGTGACAAAAAGTTGCCCTGCTTCACTGCAGGCCAATCCCATCATGGCAAAGTTTTTGAGATGTTCACATCCAATAGCACCTGCACCAACCTAAAATCAAGAAAAAAAAATTTTTTTTTGTCTTGATATTTGTGATTATTTAATAATCACAAATATCAAGACAAAAAACTTTATAGTGTTGCAGTAATACATCCAGTAATTTCATAATGCAAAAAAAAAAAAATTAATTAATTGCATATTACTTGTCTGCCTTGAATGGGAAGGTAGTCCCAAGGCAGTTGCCTAACAGGGGCCTGGTAGCCTAGGATACCCAAGAAACTGATCTGACCTGCCTAATTTTTAGCTAGCGCACCTAACATTTCATGGCATGGGGTCCTATTTTCTGAGCCTTGTGGGCATGCCTTGGGTAGCCAACTGGCTCGTTAGCCCAAATTTTGTTAAGTTTCCTTCATTTCTTGTTTGTTGAACAGTTTACAAGTACATCTGGCCCTGGTTGTTCAAAAGGTGGATAACGCTATCCATCGGATAAATCACTATCCAGTGGATAACACAAAGGATTTTGTTAATACTTATCCACTGGATGGTGATTTATCCGATGGATAGCACTATCCACCTTTTGAACAACTGGGGCCTGGGTGGGAAGAGTCAATGCAAAACAAAGATTCTTGTCAAAAGAGGTAAAAAGGAAGAGATCAGGGCACAAAGGACAAGTATAAATTCAGCTCAAAGAGTTGATGTCTAACCCAGCAAGAAAAGAATTTGCACATAACAAAACAGCAATGATATCCTTGTTGGTTTATTATAAGAGCACTCACAACAAAGTACTTCTGTTCTGACAGCTTCTTTTGAAATTCTTTTCCAAAGACTGCAACTTGTGCATCATATCTTGATCCAGTCTAAAAAAACCAGTACATATAACAACTATTAGCAAAAACTATAACATATGTAGTCCTGTAGCAGAAGATTTGACACAAGATTAGGGGACTTTAGATCAGACGACGAGTACGAGATCGAGTATGAGTACGACTTTTGAATTTAAAGCCAGCCATGTCCCCAGAGATGTCGGTTCTTCCTGTTGTAAACCAGAAGATAAGACTCTAGGTATAAAATTTGTGTGGTAAATGGTTATTTAGAGCACACGAACTAAGTTTTAAAAGTCGTACTCCTACTCAATTTCGTACTCGTTGTCCGATCTAAAGTCCCCTATTATTTGGTTGTGCTTCACAAAAATGAAACTTCATCAAGTGATGGTAATTTAACTAGGTGAAACAAGTTTCTAGCATTTAGGCCAGAAAGTGCTTGTTAGGGAGGACAACAACAACAGCATAATTTTACTTATGTAGATGTAAGGCTTTGTTATTTTCATTTTTAATTGTTGTCTACAGATTGGAGGCAAATAACTTCTTTTTTTTGTTGCTTTTTTCAAACAACACTGACTTGATTTTTTGCCTCTTTTTTCTCAAAGCACAACCCAGCAAAATGAAAAAAAAAAAAACTCTTGACTACATGGTAAATGGAATTTATGAATTTAGGAGACTTTTCACTATCCTCTTCAAAATAATGTTATTTAGGAAATTTTACAAGTGATGATTACCCTACCAGTTTGCATGAGGCTTTTGAAATGTGTCTTTTTTGGGCAAATTTATATGTAGGATGGGCTCCTTCCAAAAATTTGAAATTGTGTTGATGAGTATCTTACCGGTTGGCACGAGGCTTCAGAAATTTCTCCTTCCTCTGGCAAGCATTCCAGACTATCGAAGTAAAGCAGTTGAAAGATGGGATGGAACTTTCCACTGCATGCCTAATATAAAATATGAAAGACAAACAATGGTCAGCCAGGGACATTGTTGAAATGCGTTTGGAGTTCACTTTTGAAATTAACCCACAGGGAAAGACAAAACCGAGATGATGGGGAAAAAATAGATAAACTGGGGATCAAACAACATTGAACTGAGATGGAATGTTTTATCATGGACTACCATTAGTACAGGACCACTGTTGATAAATATTATAGATTATAGCAATAATTATTATTATGTTTAGCAGATTTGTTACTGACATTCTTTGAGTACAGGGGTCTGCTCTAGCAGTGCCTGTTTGCTCCAGGCTGATACATGTAGCTTTCGTATTTGGGTGACATTAAGTCAATTTTACTCAAAACATTAAATGTTCAAAAGCAACTCCACATTTCCTGGTTGGGACCTTTGGGTTCTCTTGGAGTAAAACAAATTTATTAATAACCATTTACATGTGTCTATGATACCTTGTTGTCCCTGAAAAGTAACATTGACATCAAAGAATAATGCTGACTTAATGAAATTATAATTCATGCACCTTCATGACTTCCTGAGCAGTAATTCCTCCAATAACTCCTTGCATGGGACAAATATCACCTCTAGCATTATAAGCCAACTGTGTCAAAAGGCGCTCATCAACTTCATCCACCTGAAAGACGTGAAAAAACAAAAAACAAATTATAACACACCCATCCACCCCACTTTCCCCTAACTTATTTCATCTGTAATTAATGATAAAAAAAATAATGTACTGTATTTGTCATAATAAGTCACCTCTAAGCATATCTTTTCTGAATTAAGCCGCTTAGCCAGTGTGATAAATTTCTTGGCATCCTCCTTTGTGGGCAAAAAGCATAGATACAATTAGATAATAATACCTTCTGGAGCCATAATAATAGTTATCATGTACATGTATAAACAATGACCTTGTATACTTGGTGCAAATGATGCATGCATAGATATTTGTTCTGAATTATTACTGTAAACAATTGTTAACTGTGACTCACAACAACTATCACACTTTGATATTGAACAATACTTAAAAAGAAACTAACCTCATTTCTTGGTCTAGGTAGAGCTCCAAATTCTTTCACATATTTATGTAAGGCCTAGCCAAAAGAAGATTCAAGAAAATATTTCACATTTATAACAAAAAAACTTTCTTTAAAATTCTATCTAGAATGTTAAAACATACATTTCATTCATTCAATTTGCATAATGTGACAACTGATGACTAATAATGCAGTTTATTATTTGACTTTGATGTCATTTAACCATATAAGGGCAAGAGAACTTGCAAAATACACAAGCAATGCACTGTAGTATACTGGTTTGACAGGTTAAGAACAGAGCAAAGTTAAATTGTAAGAGACACCAATTTAGGATAGGGCGCTATATAAATATTTTATTATTATTATAATTATTATTATTCAGGACAAGAGAGAAACACTGGACAAAAAGAAGTTACAAACTAAGAAAAGGTTCTTGAAAATTGGAAAACTAAGCAGTCGAATAATAATCCCTTATTTGATGGTTTGACTGATAAAAATGCATGCAGATACTTTACTCATATTGCTCGCATGCATTTCCCTTTCAAAAACAAGGCTCAGAAAAATACTTTGCAACTGGTAAAATATATATCTGCACATATGTATGTACTCACCACATATCCAAGGTGAAGCTGTGCTGGTCTTTCCATTTTGCCAAAGTCTGTCAGAACAAACTCTGGTGCTGTAAGGGACTCTCTAAATGATTTCTGATGAAGAAAAGTAAATGGCAAAAATAGTCAAATAAAAAGAATTTTATGTACATGATAAGCTTCACATTTAAAAAAAAACATTTACATAAAAAAATATCAGAGAATTTTTAATAAATGGAGCAGTATGCATACTTACAAATTTGACTATTTTCGGCATTTTGACTTGGGTGACTATACCACTACGGACGTAATCTGAATACCCACTGGTATCACCAATACTAAAGGTGTAAGGACCTGATGTGAAATAAACAGAATGAAGCTGAGTCACTTCAAATACATGTAACAGTAAAAATAAGAAGTTATAGTCAACTGTTCATTGCCAACAAAAGGGTCACCCCTGCAGCATTTTGTTAGACTAAGATTTCCATAACGTGTTGTTCCAGGGGCGGATCTAGGGGGAGGGTGCAGGGGGTGCGCACACCCCCCCCCCCCCCCCCCTGAGATGACCTAGTCTACGTTGTTCGCTTTTAAAAAATGTGTTTAAGTCACTCTTCAGTAACGTCATTCCTTAGAGGTGCACCCCCTCCTAAGAAAAATCCTGGATCCGCCCCTGTGTTCCACTTATGTTCAGAAATGCAGGCAAGTATTGTTTAACAAGTACTTTATATTTTACAGATTTGTTTGTCATTTTCATATTACAATGTACTTCATACACATGTATGTGACAGAATTTTGTGTATTTTGGTGAACTTCTGTAGGTGAGGACACTGTGATGCCATTCATGGGGTAACATGGCCACCGCTAGATGCCTGCATTTCTGGACATACATGTATCTCTGTTGTTCCAGCAAACAACTGCACTGCCCCCCTCCTCCACAAAATTTCTAATGACCCTCCATTGGGGTGTGGAGATTTCCTAAAACTGCAAAATGGATCAATGACGCTCAGCTTGGCGGAGAGAGAAAGTATTGAAAATAGCGCATTACTCCTTGAAGATATTAAAGATATATGTACCTGAGCTAGGGCTAGAATGTATCAAACCTCTGTTTATGACGACTGTTAATTATCTCAGTAGCCCGGGGGGAGGGGGGGGGGGGGGGCACTTAAGGGAAGTTTAGGTAGGGGTGTGCCACCAAGGCCTTCAAACCTTGACCCTGTTTAAGATACAATCTGTTCTTTTCACTACCATGTTTAAGACAAGAGACCTTTTTTCGTGACCCTGATTAAGGGTGCAGCCCATGTGGAGTAGCAGTAAAAACCTGAGAACAGGCATAAACGTGACAGTGATGACAGCCGACAGGAAAAAGACAATGTGTACAAATAAGAAAAAAATTTCTATCTTGCTTGTGTTTTGCATTTTTTTGTCTGCCTAGTTTTTCATTTCCCATACAGAAAGTGTTTTTTTTTATTAATGACATCATAGAATTAGATTAAAAAAAGTCATTGGCACCACACATGTATACGTAGACTGCACACTGCAAACGTTCACACCCGTTCAAGACAATAAGAAGTGTTCTTAAAATTGCATACCCTGTTTAAGATGCATGACCCTGAAAACCATACCCTGCTGGGCGGCACACACCTGTTTAGGCCAAACAAGGTGGTGCCTCTACCCCCTCGGGCTCAGTAGAAACTATCATACTGCCATTTTTTTTGTCTTTGAGCTCCATCTATTTTTTAGGTGCAAGGCAGTACTGTTAAAAATCAAAAACAGAAAGTAAATGATCACCTAAAACTTTTATTTTTCGAGGTTCACTCTGATTCAATTCTGTCATTCCCTAAAAAAAAGAGAGAACAAAATAAAGTCCAAGCTGTTGCTGTAATATAACTTAAATAGTGGTTTATAAACAGAAGAGAACAAACTTTGTACTCAAAGGTGACTAGAGACATTTTATATATGTTTGTCGGTGTCCCTTATAAGCCAAAATTATTCCAACAAATCAACTACTTTTGTCACAATTTAATTAAGATACAATGTCATGTATAAAATGCCAGTTTCTTGACATGCCTTAATTTAAACTATCAGGGCTGTGAATTTTGGGCTGTGACTCTTGGATTGGCTGTGCAAATGGAAAAAGCTGCTGGAAAAAGTTCTATTACTAGCATCACGTACCCTGCATGTCTGCCAAGCTAGCAGATAGCAGCTGGGGAAATCTCCAGCCCCTACTATTAGCCCTGCACTGTCTATGACAATAATTTTATAATATATTATACTTAAATAACACACAGACTGAAGTTTGTTTTTCACTGTCACAATTATCATAGCGGCCGTCTCAGCAAACATTTAGTCTCTATACAAAAAGGCCAGGCATGTTTTTGGGTTGTGATTGGTGGATTTTGATACATTTTGTTAGTTTCTGTTTTCAGGGTTCTAATGTTTGTGATTCACCATAATTATGATTGACAGCAGCATAATTTGGGCTTTGAATTTTAGAGTTTGCCTGTTATGGAAAGGTGCAGTAAATTTAGTCATTTTTCAAATAATTATGATTTTCCCTTTTTATAACAAACAGCAACCTCCAGTTTATTACCTGCACTTCAGAGAAGGTGACAAAATCATCAGACTCATAACTGTGCCTTTGTTCATCAAGACAAGTGACAACACCCTGGTCATCCTAAAACCAATAATTATTAATTAGCACATTATTTGCTAGCACCTAAAAAAAAAAAACACCCCAGTTCTTTACTTTACAAAATACACAACTTACAATTTCTGATTCTGTTTTTTTCAAGAACATATTAAGATCACACTTCTAACATGTTTGTAAAGAAGAAATGAGGTAAACAAAAAAGTGTTGGGAAATTAAAATACAAACATTAAACTTTTTAAATCTGAGCAATGTCTTCTTTGAAACTGCAACTTGTATTTCTGTACTTTTAAACATTTTATATTGTACTTTTACTAACATATTCTGTACTTTTAAACTTGTAAGCTGCTCTTTATAACTGCAAAACGTTTACTTAAGATTTTTTAAGATTACATAAATTGTTCACAGAATAATGAATAGCGACTTTTTAACTCAAGTAAATTACATTAGTTAGTTAGAAGAATTTTGCAGCATGTATATTGTGTACATGTACGAAACATGTAACTAACTGACCCGTACAGTAAACATGTACACATTTAAAATTAGGAGGGCTAGAGTCTAGTACTATGTACTTGTAGGTTGAAACGGAATTCAGGTTAAAATGATTTCAACCTAGTTTGATTTTGAATTACCTTTGTTTCTGATTTATGATAATGAATTAAAGACAAAAGAATTCAAAATCAACCTGGGTTCAAATCATTTTAACCTGAATTTCATTTCAACCTACAACATACTTTTTGACTAAGTGGGAGGGCCAGATGAAAAATATTTTGCTTGAGGTCACGGCCTACAGACTGAGTACAACAAGGCCTGTGCACCATGACCAAGGGCCAAATATTTTCCCATCCTGCCCAACCTAACTTAGTCAATAAGTATTTTATAATATGACCAATTTGGATACAAAATTGCTTGACATTTTAACAATCATGTGAGGAGGTATGCTTTTGTAGGAGGGCTATATGGCTTTCTCCGGCCCCACTCGCACAACTGCATACGGCCCTCATACGTACGGAACTTTCATCAATGGTTCTGCAAAGCGAAGGCTTGCAGGGCTGTACAGGTCATATGAAAATATGAATTTAGTTATCAAGACTGTATTAGAATAATGTTACCGTAATGTCATGTACCTTTGTAACAGAAGAAATCATGTTGCTAATGGGCTGTTCTCCATTTGTATCCACAACTGTGAAACTTGCACCAAAATCACAAAATATTTGACTGAAATGGATAGATTGAAAACAGTAATTTAAATAGTACTTGTGTATAATTATTATCATACATATATTGCCTGGTTCCCAGAAATACATGTAACCATACCCACCCCTGTGAAAGGTCATTGGAAATACATGTAACCCATGGGGGAGGGCGATCTCAAAAGCCAAGAGGGGTTAAACCAAAAACCTTTTGTGGTTGGGGACGGAGGGTATTCCAGATATTTCTGGAAAAACACATTAAACCACCATATTGAAACTGTCAGTAAAAGTAATTTTGTTTGTACAAAAAGTGGAGCAACAACAACATCAACAACAGAAAAAAAAAACATTTCAGCACACGTTGCTGATGGACAAGAAGAGTATAAAAAGTAGATTTCCAATAATATAACTGAGCTATAATATCCCATATAAAAAAATTGTAAAGACGAAAGCTACATGTATAATAAGCCACCCACGCATGATGTATGTGAATCATGCAGTTGATAAAAATATAGAGAATAAATCAAAATTGGTTAAATTTTGTTGTCACAACATCAACATTCAATAGTAACAAGAGACTTACCCAAACAGTCCTCTTGTATCAGCAACAATGAACTTGATTCCCCTTGCATGACAGAAATCCCCAGCCCATAGCTGTTCCTCTAGGTTAGATTGTGTAAGTACGATCACCTGTAGAACAAAAGTGAGAAATATTTTGTGCACCTGTTTGGCAAGACCAGTTGCATGAGACATGGCCCAGTGTAACAGTGTTTGAAATGATTTATAAACTAGTTTGATTTGTACTTTTCTTTGTCTCAGGATTGTAAGGACTTAGGTAATAAATCTGGAACAAATGAAAAGAAAAATTAAACTAGTTTGAAATCATTTTGACCTAAAATGCATTTTAAACTACAATTATACAGTATATATGTTGTAATTTAAAATGATATCAGGTTAAAATGATTTCAAACTAGTTTGATTTGTACTTTTCTTTGTCTTAGGATTACATGTATGTCCATTAATCTGGAACAAACGAAAATCAAAACTAAACTAGTTTGAAATCATTTTGACCTGAGATTCAATTTAAACTACAACATATAATGCTGTACGAGTTTGCTGTACATTGTACATGTATGCACTTACCTGAAATTGTCCCAGAAATTTTTCTGTAAGTGGCTCAGTATTAACAGACATGTGAACATAACTGTTGAGCTCGGAAATCCTTGGCAAAGAAACCTCTGCCCTGTTTTTTCCGATGTCACTAGTTTGAAGAAAGAACTGTAAAAACAATAGAAATTAACACTTACAGATGTACAATAATATTGTAGAATGCAAGCTGTGTGAGAGGTATGTGGGTGGCATGAGAAAACCAGGCTAGACTGGAAGGAGGAATATTTTAATGTAGAGTATCTGTTTGTACTTGTATGAAGAATGGGCGGCAAATGCATCTTTTATAAGAAACAAAACACTGGTCAGAAAAAAGTGAATTTATTTGGCCAATTTCAATGTTAATTATGTTATTATGAGGTTAAGTTCAAAACTTACCTGAGAGGACAAGTCTGAATTTTCAACACTTCCTGTGTCATGCAAGGTAACTGATTTCACACCACCCAATACCACATTTTTAGCTGAGAATAAATTCAAAACAAGAATAAGAAAAATTTATTTACATGGACTGTCAATAATGCAGAGAGTAGTTGCCCAGTCTCCAAAGTAAGAGGCTTACAGCTTGTATGTTAAAAATGCTTTACCATAAACCAACTTTAAAGAAGAAGAATCTAAATTTAAATCTATAAAAGCTAACAGCTAAATTTAATTGTTATGACTATGATAATGATCAAAATCAAGGCCTTAGAGGTGAAATAGTTGTTCTCAAACCAGATTGTAATGTGGCTAAATGAAATTTAAGCAAAGTTAGACTCAAGCCAATGCAGGTCAGCGGTTCTTCATGGTGGCCATGCACATTGGGTCGTACATAGAGCTTCTCAGCTGTTTTATACATGAGGGTCGTGTGTGGATGTGCAGTTTGCATTGAACTTTTAACAAGCTCATGGTGTGCTTTGGCTCTCATTCCTCCCTCCCTACGGTTGGTTAGGTAAGCATTTGGGTTCTGTAAGTATCTCCACTGATCAGTTTGATTGTGCCAGGTGGTTGCCATGGATACCTGTGCAACCTGCTCGTATCATGCGTGGCTCCACTGCTCCTAAGGCACCTTCCCCAAGCTCATCTATTGGCGATGAGTTTAAACACAAAAAAATGAGTACAAAAAGAAAAGTAAGACAAGATTTAAGCATGTTTACCTATTTCTACTCCAAGTCCCTTCAGTCCAGAGATAAGGACATTAGAAACAGCCATTTTCTTCATGGCCTCGTGGCCAAGAACATACCTAAAGATGAAGTTATTACCATCAATAAAAATCATGTTTGAAACCTACATTAGCAGGGCTGTCATTAGTAGCTGGCAACTGGTTATTGTGGCCAGCACCTTTAAAGTGCACCTAACCCCAATTTTTTTTTTTTTTTCACTTAATCAACTCTATGTACGTTGAAAAGTCGAATAGTGAAATATTTCTTGTTTTTAACTTAGCGTTTGTGAGTTATAGAGATTTGAATTTACAAAATGCTAATTTGATGACGTCATTTTAGGATTTTGTCATTATTTCTACGTCAATTTACAATACGCAGTATACGGCTTAAGGAAAATCAATTTGAGAAATACTGAAATATAAACTGTGGACAGTCAATTGATTCGTAAAAATATTCCCTGGAGGTAAAAACAAGTAGTTGTATAATAAATGAATCCTAAAATGACGTCATCTAATTAGCATTTTGTAAATTCAAATCTCTATAACTCACTAACACGACGTTAAAAACAAGAAATATTTAACTATTCAACTTTTCAACGTACATAGAGTCGATTAAGCAAAAAACAATTTTGGGGTTAGGTGCACTTTAAGGAGAAAATTCCACTATAATTGCTTTATATCTTACATGTGCATGTACTTGAAATACTACATGTATAAGATGGAAATCAAACCTCTCTGTCTCTATTAAGTAGATCTATCAGTTTCCTCTACCAGGACAATCACTAACCATAACTTGAAAGGATTCAGCAGAGATCCTTTAGAACAGGGTTGTCACTAAGATTTCAAGTTGCCGGGTATATGCAATTAGTAAACAGGAATTCAACAGCTTAAAAGTTCTTTTGGTTTTACTTTTCTTTTGTTTCCTATGCCAGTAGCCGGGGTTCATGCTCATACAAGCCGGGGAAAATCCCCAGCCCCCGGCCCTTAATGACAGCCCTGTTAGAAGCTATGCCTTTTTTAGTTTATTTTTTTATTTTGAGCTTCTCGATTTTTGTTTAAAATTACAACAAAATTACAACACTAGATACTAGTAGCACTGCCTTATCAAAACTCATGTTGAGTAACTGATAAGACTTAACCCTTTAAGCCCTAAGAGTGATCAGAATCAAATTTCTCCTTGCAATATTAATGCCTTATTAATCAAAAAGGTCATGAGAATTAAGGACATGATCACACAAGATGAATTCTCTTGATATCTAAACAATTTCTCCCCACTACTTCTATAGGAAATGTATAGGGACAAGAAATGAGAATTTAAATTTTGATATTAGGGCTTAAAAGGTTAAATCAAATCATTATAGTTAGCATGCATGAGAGCTAGTGACTTTGATTAATTATACACGTTGGAAATGTACAAATGTGTACACGAAATTTGGCAATTTGGCAGTTTGTAAAAACGTACAGGCCATTATATGAATAATATAAATCCGGTAATATGAATGCATAATTTCTCACAGTTGTCGGGAGTAAAGTCCTTCATCGATCTGCATTTGATTCTCCACACTTCCGTTGTCCGCCATTGTGGCCTGTTCGGACGAAAGTGAAATTAAGCCTTAAATTTAATATTCCAGAAAAAAAATCATCATTAAATTTCTCAGGATGGATATCGATTGTCTTTAAGTTTTGATTTGATCCCGTCCTACCTTCTCTGTGGAATGATTTTCTTGGGCAACCGAATTAGCAACACCGTCCGAGTTAGAAGTTTTCCGTTTTTTCGCAGGAGGCGCTTCAACCGTCTCCTCAGAATATGATGACATCTACTGCACTCATCAAACTAAATAGCGCTAGTTTTGTAGTCTATTCTTCTCTAATGATGTGCAGCTGTTTTTCAAGAACCCAACCAATAAGATACGCTTAGCAAAATCCGGAAAACTTTGCCTACAAAATGACACTTTTTCAGCGTGACTCGCCCGAAGTTGAAAGAGAAAGATTGCTTAGTAACCAAGCCTTTTTGACGGCTTGGTGACCACGCGTTTTTCTTTCTGCTGTTGACGTCACGGTTGACCTCGATATTCGCCGGATTTTACGGAGTTCTTGTTCAAAGTGTCTTCCTCTTTGCTATCTCCCTTCATTTTGTATGGTTAAGGAGGAGTACTACGTAAAAATAATGTCGAAACTCTGGAAAAATATTTTTTGCCCCCACAATTTCCCAAAATTTAGCGGGAATCTTACGTGAGCCCATGATCTTTGTAACCAGCTGTTTCTATGGAAACGGCAATCGGAGAAACAGCAAGTGAAAATCAATTTTGATCTAGACCCACGCATTTTGGAACATAAACTCTTTCTTATTTTCTGCAATCAGACAGTTTTAGCCACGAAATGTCTGCAGCGGAAGAAAGTGCAGATAATCAAGGTGCAAATGAAAATAACAGCGAGGAACAACAGGCGCAGCAAACTGAAACACAAATAGAAAGCGCCAGCGAGCCAACACAACCCGCCGATCAAAATGGCGGCGATGTGGAGGATTCTGCACCAACAGTAGACCCTGATAAACGAGATGTTGGTGAAAATGTAAAAGAGGAAGGGCAGGAACAAATATCTGAAGTTGTTGATGTAAAAGATGATACAGAAAACCCGGGAGAGATAGATCAAAATAAGGAAAATCCGTCCGAAGAACAGCAAGGCACACTGGCGGAAGAAGGGGATTCTAAAGTTGAAGAAACAGTCATGTCTGTCGTTATTTCAGAATCAGATAAAGACGTTAAAACGCAAGAGGCAAATGCCCAAACTGAGGGCAGGAATTCACCGGTTGGGAAAGATGCGGAGGTTTCTGCGGGTAGCCCAGCTAAAGACAACAGAGAAATGGCTTCTCAGTCAGAGCTCGAGAGTGAATCTCTTCCCGTTGCTCCTCCGACTTCTAAAGCAGAAAGATCTGTTAATAGTGAACTAGGTCATACTGAATCTACGGGAAAAGCTAAGGATGGCTTCACTGCAAACGGTACGTACTGTAAACAAAACAAATTATGTGAGACCTGCTTCATCTCACTTTAATTCATATGTATAAATTAATTTCCAGTAAGAACGTCAGGCAGCAGTCAATTCCAGCAGTGTCCGGTCTCCCCCAGGACAATCCCCGGGAATTGGCATTTTGTGAGGAAAAAAAATTGACAAATGCCTCTTAGGTAAAAAAAAGGTAAAGTCACAAGCCATGGATGGCCCACATGGCCGGAGCTTTAACCTGGTTTCTGTAGCATGAAGCAACTAGGGATATTGCTACAATGTACTCCCCCTGGATGGGATGCTAGTCCATCACAGAGTTACCCCCAACATTTTGTGGCTGGTACCCCATTTATACACCTGGGTGGAAAGGGACAATGTGGAGTAGAGTTTCTTAGCTAGGCTCGAACCACTGATGAAAGGGGTACCTTTTCTGTCAAAAACAGTATATGAAAGGGTAAGGGTTTGGACCTCGGCGGAGCATCCCCGTACAAAATTTTGTTGAGTACCCCCACCCCCCCCCCACCCCCCCTCCCCCGGGATTTATGGATATCAGTCAGATTTTTAGAAATTGTTCTTTTTTGGACAGCAAAGTTAAATTTCCAAGTTCATATTTATAATAGAATTAATGCAACTGTTACTAAAAGTTTTGTGACAGCTATAGTTTTTGGTACAATGCAAAAATATCTTGTTGTTACCCTTCTGTTGAACTTCTTACAATGTATATAAACTGGGTGAACAAACTTGCACACCACCCAGTACACCCATACATGTAGGATCAATATCATGGATCATATTTTGTGTCAAAACATTGCCTCAAAATATTTGTCACGCTACATGTACCTGTAACTATACTTGCGAATGTGAGAAAAAATTTTCGGCTTTAAGGCAACTCAAGAGCCATACTGAGAAGTACTATGTTGCAAAATTATTGTAACAAACAGGGCTCACTTAACTACGTGTACACATTGATGACATTATCGCACATTTTGCAAGACTTCATTCATGGAGAATAGACCTTAGCAATATCCTCTCAGAATGATTAATAACTCCAAATTGCAGGAAATGACATCTCCAGGTCTCAAATTTTAAAATAATTCCCAGGGGGTGTATACACCTGTACACCTTAACACCCCTTGAGAAGCATGCCTTCTGCGCTTCAAGAATTTAAAAAATCAGTCACATTTTTTCCTTGAAAATAAGGAAAACAGCTAGCAATATTATTTTTATGTTCTCTTTTATAGTCAAGTTCATCATCATGCCAGAAGGACATGTCCAGAGCATGACATGTTCGTTAAAACAGTCATTCATTGAGCTAAGAAACCATTTTGCATTAGAACTTAATCAGCCACCTCAAGAGATACTGATGCTTTTTGATGGTAAGTAAATTGGAATTGATCCCCACCCCTTCCCACCTTTCTGAGCTTTGTTTTATACACTCCTTTTAAAACTTTGACTTTTGATCTTGAGACCCCTCTTCCTTTCAATGACCTAAATATCCTTTCAAACCAACGATACATTAATTTTGAACCAATATAGCATTTACATGTATAAACAAAATTTGTGGAAGCTTTGTGCCTAATAATCTAGAAATTGGCACTACATGTATAACTGCCCATCTGGTTTGGACTGTCCACAACCTTACCACGGGGAGGGGGGCGTAAGGGTTTGCTGTGATGCAGTTTTGCGTTATTTTTGGTGCGGTTTTACGGAAAAAAAATTTTTTGACAAGCGGTATTGCAGTTTATAAGACTCAGCGATTTGCGGTTTTCATAAATTTGGTAAATTTTGGATGCGGTATTGCGGTTTATTTACATTTTTCTGCGCGGTTTTGCGGTTTTCGGATCCCCCTTACGCCCCCCTCCAGAGGCCTATTACATTGTCATCCTAACATGACCATAATTTGAGCTACATGTACATGTATCCAAAGGCATGCAGTTACTTGCACACTACTCTAATGTTAAAAGGAAAACAGTTATTAACAATAGTACAGGTACATCAGAATTTCATCTGCAATGAGGTGCTGATGAGCTGTTCTTTATATACATGTACATGTGGCTTTTGACTGAGTGTTGTATGCCACTGCATTGTTTTAACTAAAGGGAAAATTGTAGAAGACCTAGCAGTGCTATCAGATCTGGGTGTCCAAGCTGGACAGACAGTTCAAGTGGAAATTCAGTCTTCAGATCCTGTAAATAGACCTCTGCAGTTTAAGACAGCATCATCACCCTACAAACTGCCAGACAAAATCAATGTCAGAGTGGAAAAAGGTAAATATACAAAGTATTGTAACCAGTTGAACAGGAGTGTACCATGTAGCTAAGAAAACTGAGTAGGTTTATTAACAAGCCCAGCCAGTTTTTTCTGGCTTGAGCACCTTCAAAATCACCCCAAGTCTGTTTTCTAGTGAAATTCAGCTGGTGATAAGTTCTCTTTCAGCTGGTGAAATTAGCTGGTAGCCAGCTCTTTAAGCTACATGTACATCCCTGGTTGAACATGATTGACATCAAGCAAAAAGTTTGTACGAAAATCAGATATAAAAGAATTTATTGTCCATTTTAGTTCAAAACAAGATGATGTGGAGGTCCACTGCATAAAATAATGCAGTAGAAAAGAGTAAAGTTGATGTTTAATTCTACAATGTACATCTAGACTGATTGAGGATCATTTCAATTACTTGGTCAATACCAGATTACAAAAAAATCAGTTGGCATGCTTCTCTTTTGCGAAAGTCTGAATCATTGTTATTAATTTGTATCATTTTGCTCACTATATACAGCTATTTCAATTAACATTGTCTGATGAAAAAGGCGAAAAGCCAAGACCGCGAGGTAGTATGGGATTTTTATGCAATGCTATTTACCCTAACCCATCCTACCTTGTGGTCTTGGCTTTAAGCTTTTATCCGACAATGTTAATTGAAATAGCTGTATATTCTCAGTTGAAACTTAGACTTTTACCTAGAATTCAAATGAGTAACAATAATATTATCTTAAACTATATTACTTCAGATGGTAAGGAGGTTGAGGTGGTTGTTCACATTGTCCAGGAAAACAGAAAAAAGCCATTCCTAGGTGGTTACAAACACAGACTGACAGAAGTGGAGTTCCATAATGCAGCTGCTCAAACACTGCCCAAGATCCGTGTGCCTTCCCCAGTGGAAAAGTTTCATCGCGACACTCAGACGTACAAGCTTAGAAACAGAGTCCAGCAGACAACAAATACAACTTCAACGCAAATGGTATTGCAATAAATTAAAGGCTCTATCTTAAGAGCCATCTTGTGAATAGGAAACAACGTAAGGTTAAGTACACAGATTGGTTTAAATTTTCCATACTGAGTCAAAGAATTGAAGAGTAAAACATTTAAAATGGCCAAAACATCATTAAGCCTGACATAATAATTATATACATTATATATTGTGTGAAACAAGACCATCTAGACAACTGAATGACAAAGTATAATAGGAAGGCTTTCCTGCAAAAAGGGCGTATATTGCTTTTTGGGTCGATTTTGTGCAGGATCGAACTAATTTTTTGGCTGATGACAAACATCATTCAGTAACTTTTTTTGCTGATTTGCTCCTCGTATTCAAGAAATAAATTTATTTTGTTTCTGGTTAAACAATACCTTTGCATGGCTTTCCAAAGATGCTGCTGCTTTTTTTGCAACGTTATTTCTCTAAAACGAGATGCAAATCAGCAAAAAAATTACCAAACAATGATTGTTTGTCGTGTCAAAACAAGTCAGTCTTCAAAAATTAGCTTGATCCTACAAAAAATAAAAATCGGCCCAAAAAGCGATATATAATGTATGCCCTTTTTGCTGGAAAGCCTTCATATAAATTATGCTGGGAAAATTTAAATACAGCGATCATCTTTTAACACCTACATGTAATAAATTGGGGAATTAATTTTTTTTACAAATGATGGAATGAGTAAATATATATGTTCCCATTCACTGTACTACATTACACTCAACACTTCACATGTTCATGAGAAAAAAAGAATGAGCTTTAACCTGCTCAAGGGCTTGAACAGTAGACTTAAACATCTTTTTTTTTTCTTTTTGCAGACCAAAGAGGGCTGTTATGTATCTAATGTAACAGATAAAATACTAATTCCTGGGAAATATGTCACTGCTGAACAGCATCACAGGAAAATTTTAAAGAAAGTAAGTACATGTGCCTGACAAGCTGAAATGGTACATGAACATTTAATATAACAATGTACAATTCAAGACATTCAAGAAACTTTGCTCCACATTGCCTGACTACCTACAGGTAATACTGGCCATGGTAAATTCACAGCTTCCTGAGACAGCAAGTTGACTAGAATTTTTTATGCAAACCCGAGACTTTTAAAATATTCCTAAAATGCATAGGTGAGAATGAGACTCTCAAACTGGGAGAACTGCTAAAAAACAAGACTGTAAGAGCTGTGAACTAAAATTTTGCAATTCATTTTGATTCATTTTTTTTTAAATCATGGGCACTGACATTAAACTAATACCAGGTAAAACTAGCAAAATGTTGTGGGTAACCCAGCAATGGACCTCCTGTACATGCCACAGCATCTAATCCAAAGTGGAGTAAGAGCTGTGCTCAGTAGCTGTGCCCAGGTGCCAATTTATGTGCGACTAACTTTTGTCTGGGTAACAAGAAAAACTGACTTCTGGGCACCCTAAATTTTATAGTTTGACTGCCTTTGGACTCCCTACAATAACTCTAAGAGCACAGCCTTGAAAGCCCGGGGGGAGTACTCCGCAAATTTTTTGGGTAGCTCATATATGGGAGTACCCCCCCGGGCTTGAAAGCAGTAATTTACTTGACTGTACATGTAGTTGCTACTATACATGGTACAGAATCTATTTTGCTGTCTCTGAACATTTTATGAGCACCCAAATTTATATTCAAGAATGTTTTTACTGAACCCATTTACTGATTAAAAAAAAAATTGTGAAACTCTGAATTGACAAACAGCACCATAGGAAAATACTCCTAATTAAGTTGTTTTTTTGAATGGCCACACTCATCTGTAAAATTTCACGAACAGACTAAAAAGTTACTCACAGTGATTCAAATTTGGGTCGTGAAGTGAATTGTTTTATAATATTTTGGCATTTACTATTTTATGTCATTTGATTATGCAGGTCATTATCCTGCAAACCTACTGGAGAAGGTGGCTGGCGAAGAATTATGTCCAGCAGCTAAGAGAAGATCGAATACGACGCCAGGAATGGGAGAGAAAGGAAGAACTCAGGAAACAGAAGGAAAGAGCAGAAAGAATAAGAAAAGAATGGGAAAGAAGGTTGAATCCCAAAACAAAGGAAGACTTTGATCTTCTTTATGCTCATTTAGAGAGTAAGAATGGTTGATGTTTGTGTTTTATGTTGTACAAGTATTAAACAGCTTGGAGTTCCTAGGGAATGACACATTTCTAATCTAGTTGCATAATTTATTGTTCAGAGTGGCGTAATGAAGAGATAGCTCTTATAGACGAGTTATACTCTGGACCAGAGAGAAAAGCAGCTCTTGTGGGACTGTTAGAACAGGAAGCGCATCTGATAGCTTCCATTGGTAGACACAAACTAATTGCTGATGAAGAAAACAATGAGAAGAGAATCAAGAGCTTCTTGAACAAGGTTTGGCTTAAATCATAGTTAATCGAGGTACTGGTAATGAAACCTTGCAGACTTCAATGGCAATCATAAACAAAGGAGCTACAATTTATGTTGAACCGTACTTGATCTTGCACATCTTTTGGTTTTTGATCACACGCTATGACTGAATAACTTAATAGCACCATTTCTATTGGTCAGTTGCTCAAACAAAAGTTCAACATCTATTGTGGTTGTGCAGGGTCAAGGCCGAAAAACGATAACAAAAACATCAAACAAAGACATTTCTCAGGTTTCATAACCATTGCAATGTAGTGTAACCCACATGCAGCCCAAACCCAATTCCGGTTTGCATATCCTTGAAAACTAACATTAACTAACTTTTAAACAGGTTATCAATGTAAAAAGCTTATGTTTTCAGAAACAACCTTGAGTTTAGTGGATTCGTCATTTCTCTGTATTTTGTGTGGAAAGTTTGGTGGAAACTGCGCATGCACGTCATGTTTGGCAGCTGTGACGTGCAACCCTGATAATGATCTGTGATATCAGCTAAGGATCCTGTTTTCCAGTTATTTTGAAAGAACTGAAGTACAATCAAGGAGAAGTTCTCTCCCTATTTTTACGGGTTTTTTTTTTTCTTCGTCTCGCCAGTTTATAACACTATAACGATGAGATAGACCTGAGTAAGTTTGTTGTGAACTTCGATTTCCCTTTCACAACAGCCAGTCACTGCAAGATCTGCAAGTATTTTACACGATGCACAAAATCTGTTATCAACTGAGTTGGCACAAAGTAAATTGGCCGCCGTAAAGAGATTCAACAGCTGACATCTCGAACCTTGGCCCTTCGTCGGAACAAACCAGAGAATTGTGGGTTGTGTGTGGTTTACATTGTATATGCAGTGTAAGACGAAGGAAACAAATTTGTTTCACTGACTCCTCCACTGATGCAGCACTCTTTTTTGTAGCAACTGACCCTTTATTCATTTTATTTTACATGATGTTGCGCTACCACTGAGCCATCTAAGTCCCCTTCTGTGTGGAAATCTGACATGCAAGAATTTACTGAGGCCGCGGTATTTGATAGACATGTTGCTTGCCATTAGCCTGCCTAGCGGGCGTCGGGGAGAAGGGAACTGGTGAGAGAGGGAAAGTACGCCTTCTATAAAGACCTCCCTTTGTTCATTTCTGCGGATGTTGGCGGCCCCAAAATTCTGATTGGCTAATTCGCGCTGGGCGGTAAACAGAGAAAATTCCCGCGTGAAGTCATCCATGCGTAAAAGCGCGTGCCAGTTTCTGATTGGTGAACGTTTTGACAGTTGACGTAAAATCAGTGGGCGTAATGCGAATCGCCCAGTTCGTTCCTTCCCTTCTCCCCCTCTCCTTTTTCGCGCCCCCTCCCCCTCCCCGTTTACGCCTGCCGCGCAGGCTACTTGCCATGAACAACTGTGATGCACAAAACGCTTGATTAACCCGCTATCTCAACTGCAAAACAGTCGGTTTTCCCTTCTAAAGCTCGAGGGGGGCGCTCTCTCTCCGTTTTCAGACTCGCTTCAGATATTTTCAGGAGACGCGCACATAAACGCACTGTGCTTCAATTTATGCTCTATCGCAGAAATATTAGTGAACTTGTGCAACAGGACGGCAGAGGGGAGGTGACGGCCACATGTTTCTGTGTGCCCAGCGTGACATGTGGTTACTTAGTAGCCGTTTTGACGCGATTTCTACTTTACATGGGTGTGTTCTGGAACAACGTAACTGCTATTGTCTGACGTTAAAATAGTGAGTTTGACAGGACTGAACGTCCTATGTTAGCGGTTACGTCCAACGTTAAGTTTTATACATCTGGCCCCTTGTCGTCGGTATTTTGTCAAAAATAACTCTACTGCCATGCTGTTCCTGTTTTGTAAGTTCACTATTGACAGAACATAAAAACTTGTTTTACATGTTCGTTATTATTTTCTCCAAAGGCTGCCGCTCCTAAACAATGGAAAGCTTTCGACGGAAAAGTAACGGAAATGGACACACCATACACGATCCGCGCTCAAGAGTTACGGGACATTTACAGTACACTCAGCATGAAGTACCTAACGCAGGATGAAAGATTGGATGTACTGCTGACCCTAAAACACACTGTAAAAGAACATGACTGTAAACTGACACAAGAGATCATTGAACTGATTGACAGAGAAGCCGATTTACTGATGAGAGGAGTCAAGGAATCGAATCTAGAAGGTAACTAAGCACTTCTGACTTTAGGCTCCTTCACACGACAGACTAACGTTGGCAAACTCAAGTTGGCGTGTGTGAAGGTCACAACAACAGCTGACAAACATGTTGGCAAACTCGTTTCTATTCTTGCCAACTTTTTCGCCAATTTTTCGCGTTCGAAGAACGCAATTCTAATTTCGTGTTGGTTGTCCTGTGGTTTATGTGCAGTAAAATTTCAGATTTTTTGGTAGACGGTCTTCCAAATGGCCGCCCCTATTGGTTTTTTTCAGGGGCTTATTTCCGCCAGAAATTCCTTCGAACGCGTCTCCATAATCTGTGATTACTGCTAGTTTATAAGTTTATAACTCGCATTTATACAGTGTACGTGTGAACGCTTGCTACAACTTCAGTACGTCTTCCTTGCCAACTTTTTGGAGTTTGCTGCGTGGCCAACATGCGTTGGCCAACTTTAGCTTGGATCGTTTATGATGTTTAGACTACAAGACGTCCCTCTTTCTCTCAGGGACAAAGCAGTCGATCGTCACAGTTGCAAGTCACCTTCCGCGAGTAGACGCAATGCGCCTTAATGTTATTGTTGCAATATTCGCATTTTTCAAAAGCAAGAACTGAAAGAATGAATATGCTTCACATTGCTGTCAAATGCATCAGTATATAACTGACCTAAAATGTTGATTTTATTTTCTAGGTTTACGTAAGAGAATCTTAACTCTGTTTCTTCAGTACTGCAAAACGCCTCTTTTCAACCCCGAGGCAGCTCGCATAATCAAGGTAGAGTAATGTTTGTTCTTATCGGGTTTGAAACTACGTAAATTGAAAATAAAACGAAATAAAAACGCGCAGATAAGAGATTCTAATCTGGCATATACTTATGAAATGTGGCATATCATCGCTTATGGATGGCCCTCTTGTTTCACGATTCTATAGGAAGTGAAATATTATAAAAATCCTTGCTTTATTTTGATCCATTCCAAGCTTCATGCCAGACGAACTGCAAAGTCATGTTTTTAGGCCAATACATTTAGCTCTCTTGATTTAGTTCGTGGGTTTCATCCGATATGTGGCGTCATGAATGCGTCTGGTAAAGGTCGGTCTTTCGAGTTGAAATGGTTATTTTCTTAAGCGGGAAATTTTTAGTGGGCCTTGTCTGTTTTTTTTTTTTTATTACCGTTACAACTGGTTTTGTTATATAGCTGGAGTTTTTGTCAATACAACGCGCGTGTTGATTGGTTGATTCATCGTCACATGACATCTAACAAACAAACTGTTTCCCGCCAATTATGCTAAGCGGGCAACATTTGCGAAAGCGGGCAACAATTTTGACGTCAGAGGGTAACATTGCACTGTTGCCCGCTAGCGCACGTGATCAGACCGTGATCAGACCGTGACAAAAGGTGGCATGATTATGATGGATCGAGTGCTCGGCGCGTTTTTCAAACTGCCTTGTGTTGACTTCGTCTCGGGAAACATCGAGATTCTCGGGAAACAAAATTCACTGTTTCCCTCGGGACCAGTCATTAAGTGTTTAATATTGACTCGCGTTCTATTTTTTCATTTCTTCAGGTTCCACAAGACCCATCAGTATTACGTAAAAATATTTACTTCTGTCCGAGTTGTAACGCGTACTTGCCATCAACGGAGTTCCAACTTTCGTCCAATTCTAGGTAAGTGAGTTTTAGCATGGAAATTTTTGAACTAACAGTTGGAACTAAAGTGCTAACAAAATTGATACACTGGGAAATTACTCAGTTTTGTTTTGTTAACTAATAAGTAACAGCGGCTTTCGTAGAAAAAAAAAACAGTGCAGATAAGTGTAAAGAAATGTCAGTTTAAAAAAATACTTAAAAAAAGAACCGGAACTTATTCGAGGGACACCCAGGTTTTTTTCGAAGATTAAGTGATACTGTACGATACAGTGATTTCCAAAGGAACTAAAGGTCCACATGGCTTTCAAATTTCACTTAATACTAAAAACAAAATTGGACTCAGAATGATATATAGGCATACGCACTGTATGTTTCATGCAAAATTTCCTGTTATATCTCTTATTAGTATACAGCTATTTCAATTAACGTTGTCGGATGAAAAAAGCAAAAAGCCAAGACCGCAAGGTAGTGTGGGATAACCCTACCCCATACTACCTTGCGGTCTTGGCTTTAAGCTTTCATCCGACATAGCTATACTAAAACAGTGGATAGCGTTGATGGAGCACTCTGATTGGCTACTAAAACTCGGGATAGCAGGTGGTATTTACCTCCAAGCTACATGTAATTTCGGTCATTTGCGCACGAAAATTGTAATCGTTGACAGGAATAAATGAGTTAATAATCATCATTTTCGTGCTATATTATCTTACTGTTTCAGTGTGTATTACTACCTCAGTGTCAGTGGCCAGTGGTGGATATATCCACCCCTAGCCGCCTCCACTTCGGTGAATAGTTGTTAAGTTATGCTCGTGGAGTTTGTCAAAACGTTTTATTTCTTGACAAAACATTTCGTGTTAGAGCAACATTGCCATTCCTCGGAGTTTTGCATTTTCTAACACTTTCTTATCTTTGTCGTACATAGGGTTATTGGAAGATGTAGAAAGTGTATGAAACTCGACAACGACGCCCGATTGCGGCATGACTTCTCGGACTACAGAGCCATGTTGAAGGAGCTGAGACGTTCCGAAGAAAACTTTGAAGATGGCTCCAAGATCGCCTACTTACTTCAGGTAGAGATTGATCAACATCTATTTTCTCCGTACATTATCAATGCATTGCGAAGTAGACAGGTAGACAGAATATTGGAAGAGGATATTGTACGCTACATGTTCAAAAGAAAAAAAAACACGCGCCTTGTCTTAAAATAAATTTCTGACGATCGTTCGAAGCCTTTGCAGTTAAAAATCAAACGTCAAGGCCTTCAAAATCCTTAAAAAAGTGCGTTTAGTGCATTGAAAGTCCATCAGTTTTGTTCAGAAAATTGGGATATTGACCATGAGAATTACTGCAACATTATCGTTTAAAAATCAGTAAAGTTTTTGCACTTCTTCCAAACGTCCTTCAAGTGACATCCCGTGATGTTTTCTTTGTGTCTGCAAGCTTGCCTCTTCTTGGGGAAAGCTTACTGATTGTGTTACGGTTACAAACTACGTACCAAGTGACCTTTTGAATCTGAAGTTTATAGTTCCTAACAGTGCGGCTCTTTTAGAATTGGCCTTCAAAAATAGGAGTCTCCTTCTCAGAGGTCGTTGTATAAGCCTGTGATTGCTAGTCAACAACAATACGAACTCTCAGCCAGTCAACCCTTTCACTCCCAGAGTCAATTATGGAGACATGTAGTGTAGTTCTAACTTTTAAGTCTGTGGACAAAATCCTATGATGTGACCATTCAAATGAAACTTCTTCAGCAGTTCTTTTGCATGGTACCATTTGTTTTTCAATAATTAACAAAATGAAATTTGGGATTTTCATGAATTTTGATTTTTGGGTACCCTTGGGAGCTAAAAGGTGAACCCGGCAGCATAGTTAGTGGTCCCTTCTATGCCGACAGTTAGTCAAGGTAGATCTTTTTTTATGTCTAGCAATGATCAGTTGAAGCGATCTTCTATACCAAAGTTCCATTTCTTTTGCCTTTTCTTCAGGAACCAGACATTTGTTATCTTGTGGAGAACATTTGGAACAGCCAGAGTGTACTGAGTGCTCAAGAGGACCTGTTTGACCTGGTGCTTGTTCGGTGGAACAAGTATGAAGAGTGGTCGCCGTGGAATTGTATTTTTCTCACCAAAGAGGAGGCTTCTGCACACGCCAAACTCGAGAACGTTACTGAGGTACATGTTCGCTTCCTTGTTGTTGCTAAAGTGGAAGTTTCGGTATAATGACCTGGCCATTCTCACCTCCAGTCGTCAATCAACCACTAAATCATTAACAACTGACAAACAACATGCGCCATTGCTAAGACTGACAAAATTTGGAAAAATTAATCATTACCAAAGTTCTATTAGAAGTCTTAATGAATTTATGTTTTCTTTTCTTTGATTTTGCTTAGGTAACATCTTGGGGCTTGATGAGATTTTTGAAGCAAATTTTATTTTTAGAACGCCCTAGTCCACCTCCCCTAGTCAACCCCGTTTCACGACTGAAAGACGCGTAAATTTGCATTTCACATTCAAAAGGTGTGAAATGAAGGACATGGGTATATACTTCATGGTAGTTTTAATTTATGCACGTCAAAGAATCCGGCACTTACTTAGGGCTAAAAACTCATTTTAAAATGGTCAGCTTTTTTTTTACTGTTATGGATATCACTTCCCATAACAGTAAATAAAAGCTAACCATTTTAAAATGAGTTTTTAGGATCCCTATATGATAGGATCCCTATATGGTGTGTTACAATGAAGTATATGCCAGGAAATGCCATCCTTTTCAAGTATATTGGAACTTCGTGTGTAAGCCTTTTGCTTTGAGATCCAAGGAAATTCTTGATCTTCTTCAGCCTGATAGGTAGTTTCAGCAAAGACAATGCGATGCGAAATAAGAACGCAACGGCGCGCGGATGTCGGGGACACCACTTACGGTGCGCGTGCTGTTGTTCTTATCACAAGATCCGTCACCTTTAAATTCTGATTATAACGTCACAATGACAACGCGACGGCGTTCGCTTCCTTTCTTTGCCAGTCTCTTCAGTTGAGATCCCAGGAAATTCGTAATCTTCCTCAGCATGACTGGGCAGTTTCAGCAAAGACAACGCAACGTGTAGTAAGGAAGCAACGGCGCGCGAATGTCGGGACACGACTTACCGTGCGCGCGCTGTTGTCCTCCTCACAAGAACCGACAGTGTTTTGTGATTTTTACGCCACGATCACAACGTGAGGACGCGCGCCTGCTACGCGCGCGTCCTTTTCCGGGCCTCGCGTCGTCAATGCTAACACGAATTGTGTTGTTTGTTATGAGTGCTGAAAACAGTCAGACGTTTCGGGGATAACCCCTTCATCAGTGTTTGTGTTCTTAGAGACAAAAAAACGATCGAAGATTCGTAGACTTATTTGTTGTATTTTTACATTTTATATATTTTTACTATCACTTCATACTTTTTCACTTTGTAATGCGCATATGAACATACTTCACATGTAATATGCGCATTATGAATTGAATTATTATTATTAACTAAATGTATCAATTGTGTCGTATCAAATATTAATCTGAGTCGCTCCAGTGTCGTCTCATGCGATACTACCCTAGACATGACGTTCAAATAGTTGCAGCGCATGGTTAGAATTAAATTTTGAGTCAACCATTGCTTTTACAACTGTAGCATACTTGTTACTTTAGTAAACTAGCAGTAATCACAGATTATGGAGACGCGTTCGAAGGAATTTCCGGCGGAAATGAGCCCCTGAAAAAAAAAAAACAATAGGGGCGGTCATTTGGAAGACCGGCCACCAAAAAATCTCAAATTTTACTGCACATAAACCAGAGGTCAACCAACACGAAATAAGGATTGTGTTCTTCGAACGCGGTAAAAACAACATAATATAATTCAAAAAACTGGAAATGCACTTTGCCTATGAAATGGAACCTACAACAGTTTCGATTACTCGAGGCCCTATCAAGTGTTCTCAGCCGTGATAGGTTTTAGCGACGCAAGCGCAAGTATTTAGCGCAAGCACAAACCATCTTACTAACACTGTTAAAATAAACACGAACGGAAGCACGATATCATTCTTCTTTTATCCTTGTGCTCGCGTTTTCGTTTCGAAGAGTTTGTAAGGATTATAAGTATGATGTTGCTGTTGTTTACGTTGCTAGTAAAAACTAGATCTTGCGGCTCTGCGGTGCCGTCCTACCCTGGGTGCCAGAGGTTTTCATTTTTTAGTGAAAACGGCGAGTTTGAGCGGCGAAGCCGCGACAACGAGGCGCAACGCGCCGAGCTTCTTCAAACCCTTTATGCGGTTAATTTCACTCATGATATTCAGAGAACGGACCTCTGGATCCAGGGTGGTGCCTTCCGAACCTGACGCGTTCATTTCAACGAGGATTCCCCAAACTTATTTTCTTATTTTCTCTACAGGCATACGGACGGATGTTTATTGGCAAGATTCTACACAAGCACGTGCTGGCACGGAACTACTTTTCACGGCTGCCCGGTATGGCGGAGCACATGAAGAAAAAAATATCTGGACAGACCCGAGGATTAGCTGCTAGCAACGGAGCGAGAGCGGCGCCACTGAAAGCTTAATCTTCGCGCTGTTGAACTAGAAATAAATTCGCGTAATTTCGCCCCTTGTAATTTTAGTCATTAAAAATGTATATTCACGGAGAAAAACTTTTTTAGAAGCACAATCAAGGAAACATTCCTGAGCGTGTTTTTTGTTTTTACAATGTACATATATGTATTATTTTCCTTGTGGAGCTGTAACAAACTCGTTTTCTTGCAGTGCGCCATATTGTAAATAAAATGATTTAGTTAAAATGTAGCACAAAGCGGTAGTAATGATTTCCTTGAGTGCCTTGTTGCTTTACATGCATTGCTATTGAAAGTCATTTAATTATATTAATTTACTATAGAGCGCTGTTTATTGGCTAAACGATTTCGCGCCATTTCCAAAACCAAAACCAATCGTGGCGGCGTCTCGCACGCGTTTTCCCGCGTATTTGTTCGAGTTTTGATTGGCTCGTAGCATTTTCTGCCTCTGTTGTGATTGGCCAAATGGCTCGTGAATATTTTACCTTTACGGTTCAAATATTACAATCCACTCTTCATTTTCTCACGATCTTTATAACCAGGATAGATCTTTATAACCAGGGTAGATTTTTTAGCATGTTTATTTTCTTGCCTTCGAGTTAACAGTTAACCTTTGGCTTATACAATTACACAAACAACCGTAGTTTATACAAACGGGCCCGGATCACTAGATCTAGAAGAAGGAAGTAACTTTGCTCTGACATTACACTGACATTAGAACTTCCTTTATCGATAGTCCCACTACGCTAACACTGAAAACAAATGACATGCAAGGGTAGACGGCTATTAAAGTCAGCTGACCAACTTCAACAGTTTGAATTAGTACTTGCAGAAAGACCTTAACTTTTGTAAATTCACGTGAAAAGAAAGCGAGTAAATTTTGACGGAAGAATGGATTAATTTTGTCACCAGCAGAGCGCTGCTTTTCAAAAATAACTTACACCATTCAGAAAAAGATTGAAACGCCAGAGCTAGTGCACTTAACTCCATGACCGCTGCTCAGCAATAGCACACTCCCAGTCAGCGTTACAACTACCGCGCAGTTGTATAAACCTTGTCACGTCACTACACCTGGCCTAATTCCAAGATAGCACACTTCCTTTAGCGGTAGAACTACTGCGCAGTCGTGTAACCCCTGTTACGTCATTGCTGCACGTCACTGCACCTGACCTAACCCCAAGACCTCTTCTCAGCAATAGCACGTTTCCAGTCAGCGTTAGAACTACCGCGCAGTCGTATAAACTTTGTTTATAACAAGGGTGATAGGTCGCACGTCCCGATTCCCAAAGCAGTCGCAATCAACGTAAGTGTGGATAAGAAAAAGTGGCTTATTTATAAAGCCGTGAAGTGGCTATAGACTTTGATGTATTCCGTCACCTCTCACGTCAATTAATGGAATTAGAATAAACATGTGTCACAGTAATAGTTATTGAACACGGAGACTTGTTTTACAATCGTGATTCTATCAAACATAAATTTTCAAACTTGTGTATCCCTGATGAATTTGGTCACGAACGTCAAAAGTCATAAGTACTGGCTTGAGCTAGTTGTCGTTGTGAATTCCTGCACGACCGTTGAGGCTTTGAAAACAAACGACAAACATTCATTTTGGCAAAGCATAGAGTGGAAATCATATAAATCCCTCTGATCCAAATAAAGTCAATTTTTATTTAGCCAAGTAAAAAATTTTTTCATACTTCACAAAGCTCTGAAGAGACTCTGGTGTAGAAATCTCCGCCTCGATCCATCTAAGGGCGCGTTCCTTTTAGCGAATCCGGATTCGGATTGAAAAATCCAGATTTTTAAGATTCACTGAAAAAAATGGAATGAATCAAATTTAAATCTAAAGAATCGCGATTTTGCAGATTCAGGTTACAAAATGGAATACGAAATCCAAATTCCGGATTTTTTTCCACTCTTGGTCACGTGGTATTGTAGCCTCGTTCTCAGTCAAAAACAATATGGCTGCCATGCGAAAGCTAGCAGTTTTTAACGCTTTGCTCGATTTAGTTGACGATGAATATCTTCTGGTGACACAAGATACTGACAACAGTATTCTGTTGTTAATTTCAGCCTTGAAGAAAAAGAAAGAAAGGCAAAAGGCCATAAGAATTACTGGTTATGCTGAGCAAATTGTGCCTTGTTATACGGACTCAGTTTTCCGCTCGCATTTTCGACTGTCGAGATCAAGTGCAGAATTGTTGACCGGTCTTCTCGGAGTTTGCCCCGAAATACCATCAAAACACACGAGAGGAAGACAACCAGTAAGTGTTGAAAAACAATTGCTAGTTACTCTTTGGGTGCTTGGTAATCCCGAGTGTCTACGCTCGGTATCTGATCGATTCGATGTCACGAGGTCTTCGGTCTACCGGATCGTCAGACGTGTATGCAAAGCCATAGTAAACAATTATGCCAAAACGTTCATTCGATGGCCTCAGGGAGAACGTGCCACAGAGGTGATGGAAACGTTTGAGCAAAACAATGGGCTTCCTCGATGTTTAGGCGTTGTTGATGGCACACACATTCCAATAAAGGCACCTAGAGTGCACCCTGAACAATATGTGAACCGGAAAAACTTTTATTCCATCCAGCTTCAAGCCGTTTGTGACTGCGACCGCTTTTTCACGGATGTTTACTGTGCATTTCCTGGATCCGTGCATGATGCACGTGTTTTACGAAATTCTCCTTTACACGAAATCTGTGAAAGCAATGAAACTGACATGTTTCCAGGCGACTCATATATTATTGGTGATACGGCTTATCCGTTAAAAACCTGGCTTGTAACAGGTTTTAAAGACAATGGCCGACTAAGCAGAGAGCAGCAGCGTTTCAACTACATTCTTAGCAGTAAACGAATGAAAATAGAGCACACTATTGGTCTATTTAAGGGCAGATTTAGAAAACTTAAGGTCTTGATGGATCTGGATCGTATAGAAGATGTGCCTCTTTTAGTTATCACTGCCTGTGTATTTCACAATTTCTGCCTTTTAAACGAGGATGATGTCGACGAGTTTTTAGATCCGTGTGAAGAGGAAGAAGTCAACAACTTTGAGAACATTTTTGGAGATCCCGAAGAAGCCGTGAATAAGAGAAATGAGATCATGGAAAAAGTGTGCCGCTAGATTTATAAAACGCTTATTGAGTCATTTTAAAAAATTACAATTTCAGCTGTTTTATTCACTTGTAAACATTTGTTACAAACTTCTTGCACTTGAATTTTAACTACAGTAACAGGGCTTTCCAAATGCAGCATAAGGTAAAGTTATAAAAATAGGTATAGAGGATATTACATGGCCGCGCGAAGATACGAAATTTCTCTTCGAGTGTTGAAAAATATTTCACGAGTGAGCGCAGCGAACGAGTGAAATATTTTTCAACACGAGAAGAAAAATTTCGTATCTTCAAGCGGCCATGTAATGTTCTGTTTATTATATAAACACCAATGAAATCAAACCATTTCACTTTAATATTTTTTGAAGTCCTAAAGTAGAACAAGGTGTCAATGATGATCTTTTCACGTGTGAAGATAACATGTTATTCTCACGTGTGAAGATATGATGTTTACGCGCGAAAGCTCACCTGGTATTTCATTGGTGTTTATATAATAATACAAAATATTAACCGCTGTTGTAATACAATGCCATAATATAGCTGCTGTATATAAGCCTGACGAACAATTAAACAGAGAAATTATGTTGAAATGTCTTTTTCATACAAATCGAGAAGGCGGTCAAAACGTCGCATTTTATCGGCATGCATTTCTTCGTAACGCTTCATGCGTTCAGCTTCAACTTTCTTCTGAACTTCCTGATATTCCTTGATGACTTCAAAGATATCAGATTGCCCAGACGACTTTCTTTTCCTGGTTGACTTTCCCTGCTCAGCTTTCCCCTTTCTTTTAGAAGGAGACTCGTCATCACCTTGAGTTAGCGACGCTTTTTTGAACCCGTCTAAGTTGGAACACTCTGCTACAGGTTGAACAAAAGGGTTGAACTGAAATATATCAGTTAGCTCTTCATAGTATGAGCAGGTTTTCGGGGCATTTCCAGTTTGGTTGTTGTGATCGACCGTTTTCACGTACTTTTGTTTTAAATTTTTAAACTTTATTTCACATTTGCTGTACGTATAATTATAGCCCCGCTCCGCCATTTTTTTGGAAATCATTTCCCACACCATTTTTTTCTTTTTCTTTGGATCAGCCAGATCATCCCGGTGCTCTTTGTAGAGGAGCAGCAAATGCAGGACCTCTTCTCTTGACCACCTTTGTCCCTGCTCCAGAGATCTTTGTTCAGTCTTTTCGTCTTCTGCTTTACTTTGCTCACTTACAAGTTCAAGAGGGCTCACATCCAGTGTAGAAAGCGATTTATCTAAAGCGGAAAACATACCCAAAATAAACTATATTTATCTTTATCTCGCTCAATAAATCATTTTCTTTTCTTCTACCTCGATTTGTTTTCTCGTGAAAAAAAAAAAACAACGGAGAATATACTGTTTTTTTTCTGTTTTCTCTGTCCCTTTGAAATGTAAAGTAATCAGAAACGCTTTTTGTTGATGATAATGGACACAATGGTGCACAGGCGTCCCAGGCTCATGATAAGATAACTCTAAAACATGACTCACGCTTAGCGGCTATATGGTGGTGTTGTGTTACAACAGTTTGAATTTACAAAGGTTTGTATGGGAGAAAACGGTTTAGAAATTATTCCTGAAAATATGTACATTTTGACAATAAAATCGGCTTACTTCAATGCCTTGTTGTCTTTTCTGTTGTCCTATGGCTTTTCAGGCCGATCCGAAGCCGTTTAGCTAAGTTATGACCTTTTTAGTTTTTAGGAAACTAAAAAAGTCATAACTTAGCTAAACGGCTTCGGATCGGCCTGAAAAGCCATAGGACAACAGAAAAGACAACAAGGCATTGAAGTAAGTCGATTTTATTGTCAAAATGTACATATTTTCAGGAATAATTTCTAAACCGTTTTCTCCCATACAAACCTTTGTAAATTCAAACTGTTGTAACACAACACCACCATATAGCCGCTAAGCGTGAGTCACGTTTTAGAGTTATGTTATCATGAGCCTGGGACGCCTGTGAATGGTGTTGTGAGTTGTAAATGCTCCCTAGACTAGTGTCCATTATAGTGTTCAGCTTTTTGATAAACCTTTCTTACGTCAATAATTTAATTGTAATTACGAATTTTTGTTTGATTAAACCCTCATTTATTACATCATCTAGCTGAGCTCTATTAGTTACTTACCCAAACTCATCTCAAAATTAGTCTGGTCTTCCAGCTCTTCGAGATCTTGTTCACAACCCCTGCTGCAGCAATTCTGTGCCTCTGAGTAGTACGCACACGCTCCTCTGTCCAGCTCGTGCAAGCCGGCACTTAATCCTGAGAACTCCTTTCCGCATCTCGGATTCGCACATATTTTGTTTTTTTCGATGCACCCTTTTGTATTGTAGGATGAAACTGTTCAAAAAAATATAGACAAAAGCGTAATTTCAGTAATTTTGCTAGCTATTTTTACTAACCAAAAGCTCACCGGATTATTTCCCCTCCGCATTTTTCGACGACAGTTCAGTGATCTTCCGAGTACATAATAAGGGGCGGACCATTAGAAATCGGGGGAGGGGGCGACAATTTCCCCCAAAAAAATTCGTTTACACCAACCATGTTTACGCATACATGAGCCCACTTACCATTTTTTCTCTGATTCCGCTTGTAAATTGATAGATTTATTTCTTTAACTTTAATTTTTTCTGAGTACTATGTACAGGGTGTTTAAAAGGGATTCTTAGCCGAAATAGAGTGCGCGGATTATGGGTATAAAATAAATCCAAACGTGATGTATGAAAACTTTATCGAGTGCGTGTGACAACGCGGGGCTTGCTTAATTTTGTGCGAGATTCGTGTATAAATACATACAAATAAATAGATAAACAAACAAATGAATGAATGAATAAATAAATGAATATTATAATCGTTACTGAAACTGAAATATATCAACTTGCTCGACCCCTTTGGTGCCCTATTCCTCAGACCGCGATCCTGTTTTCCATATTCCAATTCCATAAGTATTTTTTATGAATGACACTGACAGCTTTGCGCAAACTGTGACGAAGAAGCTTATTAAAGAACGAAAACGCTGCATTTTTTGTTTGAGGTTTTATTCTTTTACTTTTCACGGCCTCGGAATGATTTAGGCCTGGAGGCACAAGCTGTTGGAAAAAGAACATACAACTGTTTAATCTTCGGTATAAAGTCCAGCGTACTTCTTGGGCCTAATTGTAAGAGTTTTCATAACTGATCTTCTGTTCACTTCGAAGAATATTTTTATTTATTATTCAACTGCACTCAGTAGAGTACAAATAACACCCAAAACGAGTACAAATATCTCACGGTATTTGTACTCCAGAAGACCGGTTTGACCGGTTTTTCACAAACGTCACTTCGAGCATTAGTATTACGTAAGCGGTGAAAAAATGGCTGAAATTGTTCCCAAACTAGAACGGTCAAAACTGAGGAAATCTAAGAAAAACTGACGGGATCTATTGACGTTTTTACCCAAACAAAATCCAAACAATTATGCGTTTAATCACACAGTCTTTCTTCGCTGTACAAAAAGTACACGCGACCAAACAACTACACGACTGACAATTCGTCATTATTTTTTTGAATAAAGCGCGCGCGCGCTGCCAAACAAGTTCAAATAGCGCGCGCACGACAAACTTGAAAAAGATTAAAAGATTAAAACGGCGTTCATAACTAAGTTGAATAATAAATCTCTTATTGGACGGTTTAGTGTGTAGTATCGTGGGATATTTTTACTCGTCTCTTGTATTTTGACTCGCCCTACGGGCTCGCCAAAATACAGCGAGACTCGTAAAAATATCCCACGATACTACACACTAAAGCGTCCAATAAGATATATTTATTCAAGCTAACTGGCAGGTAATTCGGGCCGATTTGGGTTTTAACTTGCTCCTTTAGAAAACATAAAAACGTGATTTTGTCTTAAGTTGCAATAGTACGCAAATCGCTGAAAGTTTATTGAACAAGGACTGATCAGTCCCAGCGCGGATCGGCGATGAAAGCAGATCCTCAAAAGTAATTTTAAAAACTTATTAGTTTAATTAATAAGGTCTTATACAACTTGTTGTAAATTTAACTTTTAGGAAGTTAATTCACTGATCTCAATAAAACACGCCAAAGGCCAAACTTTTTCCTCTGGCGTTCGTACGAATCGCATCGCTTCCCTTTGATAAACATTTATTTCGTTGACATCAGTTTTACATCGTAAACAACATTTACTACACTACATGTATTTGAACGTACCCGACCCAACAGGAATATCTAACTGAACAGTAGGGCTATTTTTTTCTTCTCGGAAATATTCCTTGAATCTTTCAGCGATAAGCTCAAAAACAAACGTAAACAAGTAAGCGGAACTTACCGGTTTTGTTCGAGTGGGCAGCCATTCCTTCGTGTTATTTTTATTTCCCAAAAAACATTGCGTGTGAACAGTACTAATCAAGGCGAAAGTGAGAAAAAGGAACGCAGAATCGAAATCTGGATTGAGATTGAATCCAAAAAATCCACTCTTGAGGGTGGATTTCTTGGATTCGAATCTTATTTCGGATTTGTATTAATGGAACGCTGAAACTGAAATCGGATTGTGGGAATCCAAATCCGGATTCGCTAAAAGGAACGCGCCCTTAGACTAATAAAATTTAAAGAAAAAAAAAGTGTCATGATTTCGAAACATCAATTTTCAAACTTTTGTATCCCTAGTAGAATTATTTTGGTCACGAACGTCAAAAGTCATAAGTACTGACTTAAGCTAGTTGTCGTTGTGAAGTCCTGCACGGCCAAGAAAATATTCCTGAGCGTGTCTTTTTTTTAACAATGTACATATATATATTATTTTCCTTGTGGAGCTGTAACAAACTCGTTTTCGTGCGCGCCATATTGTAAATAAAACTAGTAGTAATCGGAGATTAGCGGACTTTAGATCGGACTACGAGTACGAGACTGAGTACGAGTACGACTTTTAAAACCTAGTTTACGTGCTCTAAATAACCATTTACCACACAAATTTCAAATCTAGAGCCTCCTTATCTTCTGGTCTGCAACAGGAAGAACCGACAGTTCTGGGGACATGACTGGCTTTAAATTCAAAAGTCGTCCTCGTACTCAATCTCGTACTTGTACTCAAATCTAAAGCTCCCTATTATAAGTGCGTTCGAAGGGAATGTTTTTTTTTTTGTTAGAGGAGTAAGTTGGGTGCTACACAGAAACTACCCCCCTTCCACTTAACAAGGGAGAGGTTGTACATTTTAGACTACAAGTTATCCCTGTTTTGGCCTGGAAAGGAGAAATGGTAGGAGAGGGGGTACGAGGGCATGTTGCATGACTTTTTGCGTGTCCGATCTAGTTTCGTCTGGGAGCTAAGGGAATAGACGGGGTGATTACCTGGAGGATCCGCCCCGAGGTCCGAACTGTTACCGTTTTATATTAATTTTTTTGGGAGAAAAGGTACTCCTTTGATATATCTTCTATAACCAAATGGCACGCCATTCACACGCCTACAGCAGAAACACTGTAATCCTGCAGTGCATTTTTGGTATGAACTTAATCAACCCTCTTGTGTACTGGCGTTAGAGTGAGTAAATCAAGGCAACGTTTGGTGGTATCTTCGAGACATCTTGAAAAGGTCATTTTAAATACCTAAATGACAGTTTTGGACTACCGTGTTCTACACTTCACCTCTTCAAGAGTAGTTATAGAAACCAGTAGTGTAGACCACCCTGAAAGTACTAAATCCCCACATTTTTCCGAAAACCCCCGTCATTCAATTTTTAGTACCGAGTATTTTCAAACCCTGATTAAAACTGTGATATTGATTTCTATGATTTATATTGATTTTCATTTTAGAAAAATTTTTTTAAAACGGAAATAAACAACTCTTACACATGAAAACATTTTGTAAGAGTTGTTTCTACTTAACTAAGTTAAAAAAATTCTAAGAATTAAATAACTTAAATAACTTAAATAAATTCGTGAAATGTAATATTTGTTTGAAATGACTGAACTGTAAAAAATTATGACCTCGCTCGCTCGCCTTCGGCTCGCTCGCTCGGGGGGTTTTCGGAAAAATGTGGGGATTTAGTAATATCAGGATCAGCTACACTACTGGTTTCTATAACTACTTGTTTCGTTGTTTAGATATAAGGTTTTTAGTATATTTGGTCAGTGAATTTTATTGACAGTGATTAACAAATTCTTGAAATACAAACACTTGCAGTTTGTTTTGACTATGGTTAAATATTTAATGATTTTACACATGAATATTTCAGAGAAGGGGGTAATCCCTTTATTTACTACAGAAGACAAAATCAAACAATATTTCATATCGAAAAAGTTCTTAAACGTGATTATAAGAAAAAGAAAGGATATGATAATAGATTCAATTCTTGGTTTCCATTTGCTGAATTAAATAAATCCCGTTTGAAATCGACAATCCTTCGCTTAGTTCTCAATTTGAGATTGTTCTTCTTCTGATGAGTCATGATCCATCATTTCTTCCATCATTTGTTCTGTTGTTTGCCTCGCTTTAATTTTTTCAAGTCTCTTTTTCAACTTTTTATCCTTCTTCTTTTGTTTGGCAATTTCATATTTCATTTTCAGGTTTCTTTCTTTCTCTTTTGCTTCAATCTGAGCTTGAAGTTGTCTTCTTCTTTGTTCTTGCTTGACAGCTTTTTGAATATTTTCAAGTAGGATTGGCATGTTTGGCGCGTATTGAAGAAATTCTTCAATATCTTGATTACTCAAACTTGACAAACTTTGTACAAAAGCCTTGGGTTTAAGTGTTATTATATTAAGAACACCACTATGTTCTTCAAGCATTAACTTACATTTCTCTATTTGCTCCAAACAAGTATCACGTCTCAGTTGTAGCTGTCTCAAAGTATAAGGCATTTTCGGGATCGACTATTTACCGAGTTAAGAGTTGAGTTGAGTTTGAGTTGAGTTTGAGTTAAGTTTGAGTTAAGTTTGAGTTAGGTTTGAGTTAAGTTTGAGTTAAGTTTGAGTTACCGTTTTTACTTAAAACGTCGTTGATGGTAGAACAAGATCTTTTTTTTATATAAAGAAAACAGATAAAAGATAGTATGACGGACAATAAAACCGTCTTTTCGCATTTCAGGGATGATAAAGTGAAAATTTTACATTATTCTAATGCACTGTATTGTCTCTATCCGACTTCCTACCGAATTTTTCGCGTAGCTTTTTAGTTGTGACAAGCTTTTTAGTTTTAGACATTATGTCGTTTTTCTTAGCAGCTTGTTGATATTTTTTCGAGCGCTTTCGCTTCTTCTTTCAGTTTAATATGTCGGGGACCGAAGAAGAAACACCGAAGAAAATGTATCGCCGCGCCGAAATGAACGTCACTCTGTGTGACTTATTTCCGCAAAGCTTTGCGAATCGACAAACGAACTATTAAAGCGCTGGAACTTCGGATTGATAGGAGAAAATTATTAAGTTCTGATCAGAATACTGTATTTAATTTTTTCAATCAAGTGAAAGACGTTTTCATTCAGGAAAATGCAAACAAACATGCTATCCGTTCGAATTACATTTCGCACGCAATTTGCTTACATCTCGGGGTTGTGTTTTTGCAGCAAACTTTCGAAGAAATTGTCTGAACCTTTACTGGAAATTATTCACACTACGTAAAATGTACGGATTTTTCATAAAGGAACTCGCTCAGATCGGAAATGTTTTATTTTGAGGTGGTATTTCGGTTTTAGGGGTGGACCATTAGAAAAGTGATGGGGGGGGGGGGGGTGGGGCAAAAGCAAAATTTTCCCCAGTAAATTATTAAGAAAAAAAAATATTCCCACGCATTATCGCAAAAAAAAAAATATGCCCAAGGACAATTAAAAAATAAACTACTAAAAAAAAAAATATTCCAGCCATCGAGTGAAAAAAAAAAAAGATTTCCACCTTAGGTGGACAAAAAAAAAATTTCTTGCCTCTCCCAAAGTTCCCACCCCCCCCCCCCCCATCACTTTTCTAATGGTCCATCCCTTACCCGATCGAGTTCATCGTGTCACGCAATGTGATTTTGTTGAGACAAATAAACTTTGGTGAAGAAAAATAGCCGCAAATTGGCGATTGCTGGGTACATTTTAATCCCCAAGGTAAAACATATATTTGTATTTTTCATTTATGCAGAATTTCCTCCCTGTCATATTTTTCTGGCCTGGCTAGAACACTGGTGATTGAATATTTGGCCCGGGGGGGGGGGGGTGTACTCTGCAAATTTTTTGGGTGGGGGTGTGCCGCTGGGACTCTGCATTTTGAATCCCTATACTAGACTAAACACCGAAAAACCCTACCATATCCTAGACCTATTCCAGACTCTCTTTTTTACAGAAACTCGTTCACAAACAGTTATAGTTAATAGAAACGACAAACTGCAAGGCTGATCTGACTACGTAAAAAGGTAGATTTTGCGAGACACCAATGCGACAGAAACCGATAAAGCAGGGTAGCAACCGCAGACAGCTGTTTCGCCCTTGTATTGGGGCTCATTAGCGCGGTGTAGCTTGTAACAAACTAAGAACAACTACAGACTTCATCAGCGCGGTGTAGCTTGTAACGAACTAAGAACAACTACAAGAAAGCAGACTGCTTTCTTGTAGTTGTTCTTAGTTTGTTACAAGCTACACCGCGCTGATGAGGCCCAATACAAGGGCGAAACAGCTGTCCGCGGTTGCTACCCTGCTTTATCGGTTTCTGTCGCATTGGTGTCTCGCAAAATCTACCTTTTTACGTAGTCAGATCAGCCTTGCAATTTGTCGTTTATGTTTGTTCATTTTTTGGCTGATAAGGTCTTTCGTAGATCCTACGTATCGTTTACAGCATTATCGTTTGCGGTCCTTTGCAGATTTTAGTTCTATTTTCATAGTTAATAGGCCCGTGGAGGTAACCCCTATAATGGACTATACGAGGATGCTCGCCCGAAAGGGGTACCTTTTTGAGGCTGGAGGCATATGAAAGGGTAGGGATTTTACCAGTTGAAGTATATGAAAGGGTAGGGATTTCACGAAGTACATGTATAGGAAACGGTAGGGAAAACACGAGTTGAAGTATAAAAAGTGTAGGGAAAACTGCCATTTTAAGTATTATAAAAAGGGCCTTTCAAAATATATCAAACAGATGCACGTAAAGTCCGTAAAGGCTATATGAAAGGGGTACCATTTTCAATGAAAGGTATATGAAAGGGGTACCATTTTCAATGAAAGGTATATGAAAGGGGTACCATTTTCAATGAAAGGTATATGAAAGGGGTACCATTTTCAATGAATGGTATATGAAAGGGGTACCATTAACAATGAAAGGTATATGAAAGGGGTACCATCTTCAATGAAAAGTATATGAAAGGAGTACCTTTTCTGTCAAAAACGGTATATGAAAGGGTAAGGGTTCGGACCTCGGGGCGGAGCATCCCCGTACAAAACTTTGTTGAGTACCCCCCCCCCCCCGGGTTAACAGCGGTCAGTAAAAATGCCGTACTGCCCGCCATACCGATTTTTAAATGCCATTTCCCAGTAAATCTTGTCTAGACTGAATTCTTCACGCAAGTGATCAGTTTCGAGGAAAATGATACCCTATTCTAGACCAAAAATCCCTGATTAGCTCATTTATGGGAGTACCTCCCCCCCCCCCGGGCCTACGGCCAACTTCGCCGGATTTGCTATTCGTACGGGAGTCTAAAACTTTCGAAAATTTTCGATGTTATTCTTCCCTTTTGCCAATCCATAATATTGTACATTTGTTTAGATTCACGAAGCGCTTCTTGTGGCGATGTTTGTTCAGCTACGTGTCACGAAATGAGTCACTCGCGTTGTATACAGACTCGGCAAATTAGTCGAAGCCAAATCAACATCGCTTACCAGAAGCGCTTCGTAAAACTAAACGAACATTTAAAAAAGGTGGACCAACAAAAGTGAAGAATAACATCGCAAGTTGTCGAAAGTTTTGGACTCCCGTACGAATAGCAAATCCGGCGAAGTTGGATTCTTTGACGCAAAACGAAATGAGTCGCTCGCGTAGTATACGAGTCTGAGCCAAATCAACATCGCTTACCAGAAACGCTTCGTAAAACTAAACGAACATTTAATATTGTGGACCAACAAAAGCGAAGAATAACATCAAAAAATTGTCGAAAGTTTTGGACTCCCGTATGAATAGCAAATCGAAGTCCGCCTATGGGTGCCGTACGATAGCCCTGCGTAAATTTATCCCGTTCTAAACCAGTGATCAGGGTGTCCGAATGGTGTAGAGCGCAGAGTGACAGCCGAAAGGCCCAAGGTTCAAAGCTCGCTCGTGCCGTCCATTTCTTTTTTTTTTTCCCGTTTTTCTTCACACTGAACATTATGAAAGTGATCTGCTGTATTTTTCTTTTTCTCTTTTTGCGTTTGTCAAAAAACCTTAAATATTAAACCGTGTCATTGTGAAAACATAACATAAGCTTACCGCAATATTGCGTTACGCGTTAGCATTTCTTATTCACGGGTTGGCTCTTAGGAGCCTTTGACTACTTTTATTACAAAAAACAAATTATAAGTTAGCCAGCTGGGAACTTCAAATTGATCGTTACTCGCGCGTCCAACAAGAGCATGAGTGAAAAACCAGTTACGGGGAGTAAACAATTGTTGTGGCTGTGAAATGAGAACAATGCAACGCTTCACGCTTGGGAATGTAAAATTAACACTTTTTCACCCGTGAAAAGAGAAAAGACGGTCTATTTTCTGTAGAAAAGATCTGGATCCTCCATTAACCACTTTTAAGTTAAAAAAATGAAAGCAACGGTAACTCAAACTTAACTCAAACTCAACTCAAACTCAACTCAAACTCAACTCAAACTCAACTCAACTCGTAACTCGGTCATTAGTATCTCTCGGCATTTTCAAGTTTTAACACACTTTTTTACGTAAAATGTATAGACAGAAGTGTGAAAATTACATATTTTATGAAAAATATATATCGAAAATTGTATAAATTTCGTGTAAAGATCTAATTGGTTAAAATAAATCATGTGATATTTTTGTAATCACATGACTATAAATTGTAACTATGGTTTCATAATTTAACACCTGCTTTCACTTCATGGAAGGTTGTAAATAAAAATAACAGCGTGAAATAAAAAACAAGCCTGGATTTAATTAATTTTTGTCTGTAGGGAGTGTAAATATTTTTGAAATTACGTTGTAGCGAAAATAAATAAAATTGAAATTTAAAAAAAATAATATTTACATATTATGAAAGGATGCCTTCAAAGGATTTAACTAATCTTTCAATCGAAGAATTAAAGAATATAAAAAGAGATAAACAAACTAAATTGAAAACAGAGTATTCTGAATATAAAACTCAAGAGAAAGAAAAATTGATTGATGAAATTATGGAAATAGAAAAACATAGAAAAGATATTAAAAATGCCAAATCAAAACTAAGAAAGAAAATTAAACCTAAACAAAAGCCAAAGAAAATGAAACCTAAACAAAAACCAAAGAAAATTAAAACATTTGATGATTATTTTTTTGAATGTATAAAGAATAAAAAAATCCCAGAAGATACTCCAAAATATTTAAGAAAAGCTATTGAAAAAGCAGTGAGAGAATATCAAATTGGAATTAAACTTGAAAAATCTGCTCTTGATAATTTTACTGAGAAGTATGTTATTGAAGGAAAACCAAACATCTTTCCTAATGATTATTTAAAAGAAAAAGTCTCACAGTTAAAAGATTTTCTTAGAAATCATAGAAATATTAAAGTTAGATTTATATTAGTTTGTTTAATGGAAAAAGTGGAGTTTGAAAAAGATAAAAATAGACCTATATATATTAGAGATAAAGCTTATTTTAATTCTGAAACACATAATAATCTTGAAAGTACAGATGTTAAAGAGATTTTGTTTAAAATAATTAAAGAAATTCTTAATAAAGTTTTAATTTATCAAAGAAATGGTTCAGGTTGGTATTTTAAAGAGGTTTTATCATTAGAAATTCATACTATAGATTACAAACCTTTGAAAGGATCAACATATATTAAACTTCCTGATTTTATTTCAAAAAAGAAAGCGATAATTAACTTAGAAAATAGAAAAGATAACAAATGTTTCATGTGGTGTATTTTAAGGCACCTACATCAACCTAAATATAGACATCCTCAAAGGATATCAGATTTAAAACAATATGAAAATGATCTTAATTTTAAAGGTATAGATTTTCCAGTAAAATTAACAGATATTAAAAAGTTTGAAAAACAAAATCCGAATCTTCCAGGAATAAATGTATTTTCAATTAATGAAAACAATAAATTTTATCCTTTAAGAATGAATGATAAAGATTGTAATAATTCAATAGATTTATTTCTTTATGAAGACTCTGGAAAATCACATTATACACTTATTAAAAATTTTTCAAGATTTATTAATTCACAAGTTAGTAAAAGTAATTATAAAAAATATTATTGTAAAAAATGTTTATCTTATTTTACAAAAGAGGAATTATTAGATAAACATATTAGCTATTGTTCTAATAATGAAACAGTTGCAGTAAAAATGCCTACTAAAAACTCATTTCTATTCTTTAAAAATTATAATAAAAAATTACCTTTACCATTTGTAGCTTATGCTGATTTTGAATGTTTCACAAAACCAATGGAAAACTGTGAACCAGATCCAAATAATTCTTTCACAATGGAATATCAAAAACATGAGCCTTGTGGATTTTGTCTTTATATTAAACCATTAGATAATATTGATATTCAAATAGAACCAAATCCATTAATTTACACAAAGAAAACAGAAGATGAAGATATTTCTAAAATATTTGTGAAAAAGTTAGAATCAATTACTAAATCGTTGTATAAAAATTTTTACACCTCCCCAAAGAAAATGATATTTACAAATTCTAATAGACAAGATTTTATTAATTCATCTGTTTGCCATATTTGTGAACAACCATTTCAAAAAGAAGACCGAAAAGTTAGAGATCATTGTCATTTCTCTGGTGAATATAGAGGAACTGCTCATAGTAGTTGTAATCTTAATTGTAGAAAACCTTTAATACTTCCAGTAGTATTTCACAATCTTCAAGGATATGATTCTCATCTTTTTATAAAACAATTATCAAGATTAAAAGGAGATTTATCTTGTATTCCATCAACGGAAGAGAAATATATATCATTTTCAAAGAAAATTAAAGTTGATGAATACAAATCGAAAAAGACAAATGAAATAGTGTCATTAAATTTTGAAATTCGTTTTATTGATTCATTTAAATTTATGCAAACTTCTTTAGCAAATCTTGTTAAAAATTTACAACCAAATGATTTTCACTCAACAAAAAAAGTATATAATAATATTGAATTATTAATAAGAAAAGGAGTATATCCTTATGATTATGTAAATTCTTTAGAAAAATTTAAAGAAACACAATTACCTCCAAAAGAAGAATTCTATTCACAATTAAATAATGAAGACATATCTGATGAGGACTACAACCATGCACAAAACGTTTGGTCACAATTTAAATGTAAAACTATTAAAGATTATCATGATTTATATCTTAAAACAGATGTATTACTTTTAGCTGATGTCTTTGAAAACTTTCGTAAGACATGCTTGAAACATTATAATTTAGATCCAGCTCATTATTATACATCACCTGGATTAGCTTGGGATGCTTGTCTTAAAGAAACGAAACAAAGACTTCAATTATTGCATGATTATGATATGTTAATGATGTTTGAAAAAGGAATTAGAGGTGGAATTACTCATATATCAAAAAGATATTCAGAAGCAAATAATAAATATATGAAAAATTATAATCCAAATGAAGAATCAAAATTTATTACTTATCTTGATGCTAATAATCTTTATGGTTGGTCAATGATTCAAAAACTTCCAACTCATGGTTTTAAATGGATGAAAAATCTTTCAAAAGAAAACGTAATTAAACTTTTGGAAAAGAAAATTACAAATCATGGTTATATATTTGAAGTAGATCTTGAATATCCAGAAAAATTATGGAAAGAACATAATGATTATCCACTTGCTACAGAGAAGTTAGATTTTGATTCCGTTGAGAAACTTGTTGGATCTTTTTACAATAAAAAGAATTATGTAATACATTATAGAAATCTTAGACAATGTCTTGAATTAGGACTTAGGCTTAAAAAAGTACACAGAGGAATATCATTTTATCAATCTGAATGGATGAAACCTTATATAGAAAAGAATACAGAATTAAGAAAACAATCAAAAAATTCCTTTGAGAAAGACTTTTTCAAATTAATGAATAATTCAGTTTTTGGTAAAACAATTGAAAATATTAGAAAAAGACAAAATGTAATACTTCTTGATAATGCTGAAAAAGGAAAGAAATTATCATCAAAACCTAATTTTAACCACTCAACAATATTTGATTCTAATTTAATTGCAGTTCATATGAAAAAGACAGAAATATATTTTAATAAACCGATTTATGTGGGTCAAGCTATTCTTGATTTGTCTAAATTTCATATGTATGATTTTCATTATAATTATATTAGAAAGAAATATGGAAATAAAGCTGAATTATTATTCAAAGATACAGATTCATTAATGTATGAAATTAAAACAGATGATTTTTATCATGATATAAGAAAAGATATTAAAAAAAAGTTTGATACAAGTGATTATCCAGAAAAACATGAATCTGGAATAAAAACAGAAATTAATAAGAAAGTAATAGGAATGTTTAAAGATGAAGTTTGTGGTAGGCAAATTACACATTTTGTTGGTCTAAGACCTAAGCTTTATTCTTTTAAAGTTGAAGACATCGAAGACAACGAAGACAACGAAGTTGAAGAAAAGAAATGTAAAGGAATTAAAAAGAATATTATTAAAAAAGAAATAACATTTGAAGATTATAAGAAATGTTTATTTTCTGGAGTACAAGAAATGAGAAAAATGAATATAATTAGAAGTAAAGATCATGAAATTTATTCTATGAAAATGAATAAAGTAGCATTATCTGCAAATGATGATAAAAGACTGATTTGTAAAAATAAAATTAATACTTTAGCTTTGAGACCTTTGGAAAAATTAAAAAATAATAATATAAAATAAAATGATTAATTTCACAAAAAAAGATATTTTATCAATATATTTAAGAAGGCTATTTTCAATAGAAGATCTTGATGAAGAAAGAAGATATAAAATGTATAAGAGAGAAAGATTTTATAAGAGAGAAGATTTAAAAAATTTAAAAAAAAGAAAAAAATAAAGGATTAAATGTATACAGAAGAAGAGATTAAATTATATTCTTCCATATTAAAAGATTATGAAAAAAAGCCAAATTAAAAAAAGAAATAAACCAATATATGAAAAATGCAAACATGAGAATAAAGAAATTATTGATTATGCTGAAGTTTGTTGTGATTGTGGTCTTCAAATTCAAAGAATATTAAATTATGATGTTAATATATCTGATTGGGAAAGATGTTGTTATAGAAAAAAATCAGTATACCAAAGAAAGTATTTTTTTAAGAAAAAGATCAATGAAATCCAAAACATTTTTGATATAAAAAATGATGATATTTCTAAGATAAATGAAATACTTTATAAAATTGATAATGCAAATTTAATTAAGAAAGTAAATACACAGTTTGAAAGAAAGAGAATAATTAATATCACTTTTATTATAAAAAAGATTTTAATTATTCTAGGTTATAGTAATGTTGATGAATTATTACCACTAAAACTTTCAGAAGAAACAAAAGCTTTTTATGAAGAATGGTGGGAATTAGTTAAAAAAGAAATTATAATATCATAATTTTAATTGAGTTTTGAAATTAAGTTGTAGCAGAAAAAAATAAAATTGATTTTTAAAAAAATAAAGGCTTAAAGAAATAAATACAGCAATAAAAAATGGTAAAAGTAAAAGAATCGCAAAGTCAATCCAATGTATTCACAGTTCATGGTGTTACATTTTATGATAAATCATTATATAATCGTTTATTAGATATTAATGATTTATTCAACACAGTTTTAATAAGTTTAAAAAAATATATAAGAAGTTTTCAAAAAACAAAAACAAAAATAGAAAAAAGAAAAAAGTCATTAAATGATGAAGTAGAAATGCTTAATGATTTATTGAATTATATAAATGGAAAGTTAGATTTTGATGATGATTATGCAGATGGAGAATTACTTGATATAATCTTTGATGATGCAGGTAAACTTATGGAATATTTGATGGATATAGGAGAGGGAGATTTACCTTTACCAAGTAATGATGAAAATATAACAGGAGTTAAGAAATTATTATCTAGATTTTATGAAAAATTTAATAATCTTACACCTTGTTAAAATAAAGATGAAATTATATAAAGCCTTGAATCATTTTTTTTGATTCAAGGCTTTTTTTTATGCTGAAATTTATAATTTAAAAAATTTTTTTAAAAAAAATATTAAAATTTAAAAAAATAATATTTACATATTATAAAAAGATGCAATTGACGAAACTCGGAAACATTTCTAAAGAAAATCTTATTTTTCACGATCCAAAAGAATATAAAGTCAAGAATTCTAAGATGAAATATCAAAGAATTAAAATCGAAACATATTATCCTGATAATTGTAAAGGTCCATTAGTTATTGAATCACCATTACTTTTTAGTTTTGGTGTAAGCGAAAGAAAGAATCAAGAATCTGGAGAATTGGTTGGATATACAATTCCTGTTTGTTTATGGGAAAAAGAAAGACAACCAACTGGTAAAGAAGCAATGTTTTTTAATGCAATAAATAATTTGACAGATATTTGTTATAATCATCTTGAAGACACAATTGGTGTTGAAAATGCTCAAAATTTGAGTTCACCTTTATATTATAAAAAAGTAGATTATACTGATAAAAAAGGTAAAAAGAAAACTAAGAAAGATGAATCTTTATCACCAGTTTTATATGCAAAACTTATATATTCAGAAAAAAATAATAAAATTCTATCCTTATTTAGATCAAAGGGTAATCAGAATGTTGATCCATTTGATTACCTTAATCAATATTGTAAAGTGAAATTAGCTTTAATCATTGAGAGTATTTATATTTCCAAATTAGTAAAATCTATTCAAATAAAAGTTCATGAAGTTTATGTTAAACCATTGAAACCAAGAGAATCAATATTAACAATAGAAGAAAGTGATGAGGAAGTCGATCAAAGTGATAATGAAGTTGATGAAAATGATCCACAAGATTTATTTTAGACTGAAAGACTGAAAGAATAAAAAAAAAGTATTTGCCCTTTTAAGGGCTTTTTTTTATGTCGCTTGAAACAATTTTTAATACTACAATAGTATTAAAAATCTTTTAAATCACTCAAAGGAATCCACGAATTAAACTTGTCAGGATATCCACTCCATTTAACTAAAGCTAACTTTTTCTTGGTGTCTCGTTTCAATACTTTCTCAATTCTATATATTTCTTGTTTTGCTTTTTGTAACTCTTTTTCATAAAAAGATCCTTTTACTTCTTCACCCATTAAATCAACAATTTTATAGGTGATAGGTTTTGTATTTAATATTTCATTAACCACAAATATTTCCTCTGTCCAGTTTGGAGTATATCCTTTATCAAATACAGGTCTCTTATATTTTGATATACGAACGAAATCTCCAACCTTAAATTTTATTTTTCCAGGTTTCAAATAAATTAAATCTGAATATAAATTAGCATAAACTTTTTCTTCGTTTTCTTTTTTACTAGCTTGAATTGGAGTCATTTTAATACTAGAATGTCTTGTTTTATTATAATCATTAACTAATTTATCAAGGATGTTCCAATAAACAGTATTGTTATTTACACTAAACATCTTAAACATTCTGGTTTTCATTGTTTTATTCCATCTCTCAACAATGCTTGATTTCTCTTCATTCTCTGTATGATATAATTTGATTTTATTCTTTTCAAGGAGGTCCTTAAAATGTTTACTGATAAATTCAGAACCTTTATCTGTCCAAAGCATTTTTGGTTTACGTTTACTTTTTTTAAATATATCATCAAATGCTTTACTAACACTTTCAGTCTTTTTGTTTTTCAATGGTTCAATCCATCCATATTTACTAAAAATATCTATTACCATCAGTAAATAATTTATTCCTTTATTCCATTTACTAAACTTTTGCATTTCAACCAAATCTGCAGCCCAGATTTCATCAATCCCATTTGATATTACAGTTCTCTTTGAAAAATTTCTAGTGATTGGTTTATGTAATTCATCGGCTAATTGTTGAGTCCAATCACTATTATTACTCAACGCCGATTTACGTTTTTTGTCTTCTTTGGTAAACCCAAACCAAGTTTCTGTTTAGTATTTATAATAAATCTCGCTGTTTGACCCCATTTCGGTATTTCACCGTATGGAATCTGATCTAAAGATTTAACCATTTGTCTATCACATTCATTCTTATTTTTTCCCATATCATAACATATATCATGATAAGCAGCAATTTCATCTACTTTATTATATGGTTTAACCATCCATTCTAATACTTCACCTGTTTCAGGATCATATCTTAATTGTTCATTCAAAGGGTTATACGGTCCCATATACTTGTATTCTCCAGGAGTCCAACCACCTTTTGGTTTTGGCAATTTTCCAATGAGGCTATGAATATCTACACTACCTCCTTGAAAGTCTAAATCTTTTCTATTTGTTTTATATTTTAATTTTGGTCTTATTTTAGTACTTAGTTGATCCATCATATCTGAAGTTGTTTTTTGTAAAAATGGTTTTGCGTGGTCTAAAGCATAATCTAATGCTTTTTTTGCATGTTTTTATTTCTCATTAATTCACTTGCTCCATATCGTCCCATTTCAACTGTTTTTTTACCTAACCAAGGTAAAGCATGAGTTAAACCTGTTAATGCTAATTCACCAAAGCCTTCTCCTTCTTGTGTTTGTGAAGAAGAAGGCTTTATTAGTTTCCCTGTTTCTTAACAAAACGTGTTTTTTTTATTCCACAAGAAGCACATTTACAGAAAAACATTAATCTTCCATTTTTTGTTGTTTTATATCCACTAGGTTCTACACAATCAGTTTGTTTTTTTTCTTTCACACAATAAGATTTCATTTTATTATTAAGATTATATAAAATATAAAATAAAAAATAAAAAATGGAAGAAAGTAGTAGATCTGTATTTATAGAGAATGAAATAAAAAACTTGAATGAAATGATAGAATGCATATTTGATCATATTGTTTATACTAATTTTAATGAAGATAAAAGACTATTAAAGATAATTACTTTAGTTTTGAATATAAAGAGAAAACTTAGAAAATTAAAAGGATTGATAAAAATAAAGTATTATATTTGATTTTTTTATAACAATGATTGTTATAAAAAAAAGATTTATTCAAAGTATTTTTTAATAAATCTTTCATTAAACATAGTATCACTTAAACTGAATGGTTTTAATATATCATAAAAATCTTTTTTCATTGACCATTGATGAAGAAAATAAAGACAATAATAACCACAAAGAACACTTTTAATATTTTGATATTGACTTGAGTTGTAAATTATTGGTTTATCATTACTTTTAAATTCTTCAGGATAACCCATTCCAAAACTATCAAAATACCATATAAATTTATTATCATGACTTTTCACACAACAAACCCAATGAGTTCCAACGTTTTCATATGAATCAAGATTTATTATACATGGACTATGATTAATAGACATTTTTTCATCTCTTGAATATATACCTTTGAAATTTGGAATTTTTAAGTATTTTATCCATTTCATTAAATCAATATTACTTAATGGTTTGTTTATGAATTTTGGTTTTATAATATTGTTCCGAGAATTGGAACGCTGTTGAATGGACTGTCCTTCCCTAATAAAAGACCTTTTCCTTTTTTCGTAGTTTTTTTTGACTTTTTTTTTCCCATACCAAAAGTATTTTTTCCCCATTGACCTATAAAAGGTGGAGGTGGCTCATACATTCCTATTCTTGGTGCTCCTTTTCCTTTTGGTCTACCTACTCTTGGTGCTCCTTTTCCAGTAATTTTTTTAAAAGCCTCAATAGCAAGAGGTATACCAATACTAGCTAGTAATGTACCTAATAATCCACCAGATTGTTTTTTAGTTGGTTTTATCACTAATTTACCTCCAGATTGAAGAGCGTTTAATATGTCTTGTTTTTGTTTATTTGTAAGTAGATTTTTATTATCAATGAGTTTTTGAATTTTATCTTGTGGTATTAAAAACCCACCTATTTGACCATTACCACTTATCTTTTTAACAATTTGACTTGCTCCTTCACTTGCTAAACCAGCAAGAGCTGATAATCCAAGTGTTTTAGCTAAAGTTGGTGCAAAAGTACGAGCTAATGGAATAATACTACTAAATAAACTTCCTCCCTGCCTCATTACTTTTCTAATTTGTGTTTTTGATATCTTGATGTCTGTTCCTTTTCCTAATGATTTAGCTTTTTTAATTTTGTTAATTTGATTAGTTGTTAATAGTAATTCATCATTACCACTTGTTTGATTATTTTTCAATCTGATTGTTAAAGGAGTGTTTGTTTTATATGCTTTTGCAAGTTTCTTTTTTTGATTGTCAGATAAATTTATTTTGTATGGATGATAAGTTGTCATTTTAATTTTATTATTAGAATATATAATTTTTTATAATTTTTATACAATTACTAATTCATTTCCAATTTTATCAATTTTCACTATTTCTTCATATAAAACTATAGCATGAACATTAAAGTTATCAGTTGCATTTCTGCTTAAAGTATATCTGAATATTAATTGTTTAGGATCTCTAGTGATTTTTTCTGCTTGATATGTAAGATCAAAATATATCAAACCATATAGAGAATTATAATTAGCTAAATTAAGTTGTGTTCCTGTATTATAATCATTTTTCCTCATTGCGTATGACATTACATCATTGAATATTCTTACTTTACCTTCACTATCATATTCTGTTTCTGGATAAAATACTCCATTTCCATATTCCAATCTACAGTTTTGTAAATATGAAACGTAATCATCATCAGCTGCATTCAATTTGTAAGTATCCATAAGATAAGGATTATCTTCAGCTTGAACATTATTAGGTGGGGCTGATCTTTTAAAATAAACAAAAATATGTTTTATATTATCAATACTACTTGATATTTGAAAAAATCCTGATGATTGTGTAGGAGCTGATGATTCATACATTTCCCTTAAATATTTCCATTTTGTTTCTTTCATGAATGAACTAACAAATTTATCATATAAAGAATCTTTAGGTGTTAATTTTGGTACCCAAAGTAAAAATTTTGTAACAACAACTCTTCCAGCACCAGTACCATTAGCCATATGAATTAATTCACCATCATTTTGAAGCTCAATATTGAATTGTAATTGCATAGGTACAAGCATCTTATCTTCAAGTTCTTCAAAAAAAGAAAAACGATTTAATGGTATAATAGTATTAATATCTTTAGAACCACCACTACCATCATTTGCATTTGCTTGAGACTGTATTCGTCTCGCTTCAAACCCTGAATTAGTATTAGCTGTTGTACCATCAGTATCCAAATACCAGAAACTGTTTTTAGCTACTGATCTGCTATAATCATCAGAATATTCTAACAAATTTTTAACAAAAGTAACTTTATGTAAATTATTAGTATCATAAATTATTTTACCTGCAGATTTAAGCATGATATGATTAATTAAACTGTGTGCTCCATTTATAACTGTAATTCTATCAGCTGCAGCATAACCAGCACCATTTGCTAATTTTTGTAACTGAAATTGTACTTCAAAATATGCGTTATACCAATCGTAAAATGCTGATCTATCATTAATTGTAAATTTATAACCAGTTTTAACTTGATGTTGAGTATTAGCTGGAATTCTTATCACATCATCTAATTGAAATCTTATCATTTCATTTCTTTGTAAATATTCACTTGATCTGAAAGCCATATTTTATTTTATAAGATTATATAAATTTTTTTATTTTTATTTTTATTCCATTACCAGATATTAATCTATTTAATATCATGTCAGTATTTTCTTCTTGTTTTAGGGGTGTTTTTGGTGTTGATTGTCTTATTTGTTTTGTTGTTTTAGGAGTGTTTATTTTCATATTACCTAATTTTTTCATTATTAAATCACCAGATTTTTCAGAAATCTTTTTACCTAATCTTTCTCCAGTATGAGAAATCCCTGCTTCTAATGCTTTTTTAGCTATAGGTTTAGCAATTTTTTTGAAAACAGTTGACATAACACTTCTCATTGGTTTTAAAATATTATCAACAACTATACCATTACCTTTATGTTTATACATAAATTTACCCAATTTTGGATTATAAAAACGAGAAAATTCGTAAGATTTCATTTTTTTATTATTAGATTTATATTATTTTTTTCAACAATAATGAAAAAGATGTATCCGCCCCATTGAGGTCAATTAATCTTCTTTTTCCATCTGTAATGTAAATTCTTATAGAATTAATAGTATTTTTATTTACTGGATTATAAGTAATTCTTTTTGGTTCAAGAGTAAAACTATATGATGGTCTTAAAACAGAAGTGGAAAAACTATAAATAATATCACTATCTTGACCATCTACAAGTGAATCATTAATTAAATCACAATGTATATTTAAAATATCTGTATCTTGACTTAAATTTGGAACTCTAGGACCTACATTTATTTTATCTTTTATAATTTTCTTATCAAATCCTAGTAATTCATAAAAATTACTTTGCGTAAAATCCAGTTGATAATTTTCTTTCAATCTTATTGTTACTCTAAAAGTTGTTACATTGAAAATAATACTGATTGGAAATTCATCCTCTTTTCCAGATTCTTTTATAACAGTTTCTTGTTTAATATGTGTGTTAATGTCTTCATAATTCCAAACTCCACCTGGAAAACTGATATCATGAAATGTTCTACCCTTATCAGAACTGTATTTGATTAATTGATTTTTGTATCCAGCATTAATATTAAACCAAGTAAAACTCATATTAATAACTCGATTAAGACCAATAACATATTGTGAGTTGTTGTCTAAAACAATTGGTTTACTAAATTTTGTTGTAAAATTTTCAGGTTTGTTGTTGTTTTCTGTTTTAACAGAATATGATGATAATACTATTTCTCTATCCATTTTATAATAATAATATATTATTGTTTAAAATAATTTTTATAAATCTTTTCATGTTGAGATTTATTTATTACTTTTGTTTTCAAAAGGATGTCTAAAATTGCAATTCCAATGTTATACATTTCAATATTTGTATTACCAGCTATAATAGAACCTACAATTAATTCAAGTTTTTTAAGAAGTTCTTTTGGATCATTGTAAAATGTAACATTTCCACCTTTTTTTATTTTAAGTCCTTTACCAGTTTTTTCTAATTTATCTCTTCTTTGTGTAATTATAACACTTTCATTCTCTAGTAATTTTCTTTTATTTTTAAGTTCTTCTTTTTTAGAAGAATCATCTGTTTTATTTATTTGTCTTGTTAATTTAGATTTATCTATTCCTAATTTTTTCACCATTTTATTATATTTTTTAAGTGCTTCTCCTTTTGATTCTTCAGTAATTTCTTCAATAATAGGTAAATCATATTTTTTAAATACTTCTTTTTCATTTAAAGCTTTTCTTTGTGTTTCTTCCAAATAATCACCAAGTGTATATTCTGGTGGAGATTCTTCTGGTAATTGTTTTTCTTCTTGTGGTGGAACTTCATCACCAAAATCTGGTGGTGGTGAAATGATTTCATCAGTGTCTTCATCAATTAAACCTTCTAAATCCATTTCTTCAAAAACTCGATCTGGATCATCATCTACTTCTGGATAATAATCAATTTCTGTTTTATCTTTCATTTTCTTTTTTGATACTTTGCTTGTTGGTATTGGTAGTAAATTACTAACATTTACATCATCTAATTTTGATGTTATAGGTTGGAACATTTTTTCATAACCTAATTGACTTGTTTCTTCACCTAATTTTTTCTTTGTTATTTTATCATGAACAAAATTAATTTTATTTCCCAACTCAGATTTTTGTTTAGCAAGTTCTTTCCATTTCAATAAACTCATTTTTATTATTATGATTGTATTATTTTTTAAAATTATCTATATTTAAAAATAAAAATGAAAATACCAAACTATGATCTAAATGATGACTTAATTTCTAATTTTAAACAATTACATTCTTTCATGCCAAATCAAAATTTCAGAATGCTTATTTGTGGTCCTTCAGGTTCTGGAAAAACAAATGTTTTACTAGATATGATTCTTAGGTTATTATATTATGATAAAATATATTTATATGCTAAAAATTTAGAACAACCAAAATATAAGTATTTATTAAAAAAATTTAAAAAATCAATTAATAAAGAAGCAGGTTATGAAGTTATAGAACCTAGTAATGATGAAATTTTACCAGTTACTGAATTATCAGATGATAATCAAAAAGTAATCATATTTGATGATTTTGTTTGTGAAAAGAATCAAAAACCACTGATTGATTATTTTATTAATGGAAGGCATAAAAATTGTAGTGTTATTTATCTTTCACAAAGTTATTACAAAACACCAAAAGATATAAGACTAAATTGTTCTCATTTTTGTATTTATGAATTTCCAAGTAATAATGAAATTTCTATGATATGTCGTGAAAATAATGTTGATAAAAAGAAATATAGATTAGCTACAAAAGATCCTTATTCTTTTTTGTATATTGATAAACCAAAGAAAGAAATATTTAAAAATTTTAATGATATTATATAAATTTAAAATAAAAAAAAATGAGTTACTCAAATGGTTTATTATCAGAATCTAGTAATTATAAAACAACTCAAGGAAAACCAGGATTACAAGGTGTTGGTTTTAAATTAACTTCTTCAGGCGATTATGATATTGAACAAAAACGATTAGTGAATGTGGATAATCCAGTAAATTTAAAGGATGCTATTAATTATGGTACTGCTAAAACACACTTTTTAAACTTAGATGGATCAACTCATATGACTGGTCATCTTGATTTAGGAGGAAATAGTATCGTTCGTCCTGGAGGAATTGAAATGAATCGAAAATTAATTACAAATATGGATACAGATGAGAATGATGATTTATCAGCTGTAAATATGGAAACTTTAAAGAAACATCTTTCTGATGAAGTTACTAAAAATATAGATTTGAAAGAACTTTTTAATGTTGTACAAAGTAAGCAACAAAGTTTTGGTTATTTAACACAAAATTATAACAATGTAATTTCTTATAATGATGCAAAGAATATTTTCTTATCACGTAAAGAAGTCTCTCCAATGGAAAATGATATTGATATCAATGATAATCGAATATATAATCTATCAAAATTACCTACATTTGACCATGAAGTACCGAATAAAGAATATGTTGATCAACAAGATAATAACTTAAACAATATGATAAGTGAATTAAACACAAGAAAATTAAGCAATCCTTCTGGAAAAACCCTTATAATGCAAAGACAAAAAATTAGGGGATTGTTAACAGATGAAAATGATCCAAATTCAGCAAGCAATGTTCAATATGTTAAAACAAAAACCACTGAAAATACTACAAAAATAACTAAATTAGAACAAGATTATAAAGATTATGTTAATAAATCTCATATCTCTTCTACTTTTTACCAAAAAGATCAATTTAGATATTTAATGGAAAATGTTAATGAAAGTAGCAGTGAATATGGAATTACAGTATTTGGAATAAATGATTTTTCGGGGAGTCCTCATTTATTCAATAAAAAAGCATATGATTTTAAAATAAATAAAAGTTCAAGTGATAATAAATACTCAGGAAGACTTAGTTTTAATTTATATAAAATTCTTGAAGGAGAATATACTATTTGTATTGAATTTTTTCCACTTTATATGACAAATGTGAGTGTTGATGTTGTAAGTACAAGTTTGAATATTAATCAACAATCAACAAAAAAGTTTTCTAATTATACAAGATCAATTATTCATTTACATAAATGGAAGATTTCCCCACCTGAGTATATTTATGTTGACATGAAATGTGATGGAATTTCATCTTCTCCTAATCAAGGACAAGGATATTTAATTATTTATGGTGTTAAAAATTACGTAGCAGACGTTGAATCAAGTGTTTATGATTCACCATTCAATTTTGAAAATAAGAAAATGGAGATGCAGACGGATATTGTTATGAATAATCATGATATTAGTATTAAAAATCCAACAAAAGATGATCAACCTGTTAGTTTAGCTTTTTTAAAATCGTTGAAACAATATTTTGTCATTACAGGTTATCATTCTAGTACTAATGGATTATATGTAAAATTCGATTATGGAACAAATTCAATCGCTTTTCCATTTGATTGCACTTTAGAAACATTAAACTCTTTCGTTCTTAGCAGAGTAATTACAAACTCTGTTCGTTTTAATATAAAAATAAAAATAATTGGTCAACCAGATAGAATTTTAATTTCTGATGATAATGTTGAACAAACTTTTACAAATATTAATCTACTATATAGAAAAAATGCAAGATTTAGCGTTGAAATAGTAAAAAAAAATCCTACTGGTCTAGCTGATTATCCAAATATACCTATTTCATTTACTTTTACATTCAGTAAAAGTTTATTATAAACATTATAAATAAAATGTCAATCACAAGAATAAAATCATTAAGAAATAAAAAAGAACAAAAAGATATATTCGAATTTAATCATATTTCTTCAACTTTAGATCCAAAGAAAATCCAACAAATAAAAGATTTATACTCTTTTTATCATAAAAAAACATGGATATATAAAAACAGTCAAAGTAAATATAAAAAAATAAATTATATTATGAATATTTCGTCTGTGTTACTAGCTTCAGTTGGTGTAATCACAGGTGGAATAACCTTAAACCCTATTATTTTAAGTGTTTTAACTGGAGCTGGAATAATATTAAAAACATATCATGAAATGAAAAATTACAAAGGTAAATTAGATATGGTTAAATTTGGATTTACAACTTATGAAAAAGTGTTGACTAATTTACGAACAGCAATGAGAGGTGGTGAATTCGATTATCAGAAATTTATATCTGATATGAAACTTTTAGATCAAGAAATGATAGAATTAACACCTACTTCATCGAAGATTGAAAAGAAATACATTAAAAAGTTTAAGACGTAAGTTTCGCTAAACTTTTCACTAACGCTAAACTTTTCTATAAACTTTTATGGAAAAGTTTATAGTCTTCTGATTGGTTAAAAAAGGGTAAAACCCCTTCTCTGAAATATTCATGTGTAAAATCATTAAATATTTAACCATAGTCAAAACAAACTGCAAGTGTTTGTATTTCAAGAATTTGTTAATCACTGTCAATAAAATTCACTGACCAAATATACTAAAAACCTTATATCTAAACAACGAAACAAGTAGTTATAGAAACCAGTAGTGTAGCTGATCCTGATATTACTAAATCCCCACATTTTTCCGAAAACCCCCCGAGCGAGCGAGCCGAAGGCGAGCGAGCGAGGTCATAATTTTTTACAGTTCAGTCATTTCAAACAAATATTACATTTCACGAATTTATTTAAGTTATTTAAGTTATTTAATTCTTAGAATTTTTTTAACTTAGTTAAGTAGAAACAACTCTTACAAAATGTTTTCATGTGTAAGAGTTGTTTATTTCCGTTTTAAAAAAATTTTTCTAAAATGAAAATCAATATAAATCATAGAAATCAATATCACAGTTTTAATCAGGGTTTGAAAATACTCGGTACTAAAAATTGAATGACGGGGGTTTTCGGAAAAATGTGGGGATTTAGTACTTTCAGGGTGGTCTACACTACTGGTTTCTATAACTACTTTCAAGGGTTTTCAAAATGAAAAAGGTAGTTTTAAATTGGGCGCAATAAAGGGAAATGAAAGGAATCATTTTTAACTTAGTTGATGCACAAGTTGTTTGCTGAAGATTTCAGGTAGTCTCTAGTGATTCAAAATTAAAATATGGTATTGTGAGTCTAAGAAAATAAGTCTCTATTTCAGTTGTACCTTGAATTGAACTTTAATCACAACAGAACCACTCGGTAGATTTACTTGAGTAAAACCTTTTAAAGAAAAACTGTATATAGCGAAAAACAACTGCCATTGCGCGCGCTCAAATAGCGAATTTAATGTCAAATTAAAGTTCAAAAATGAAACATTCCGTACATGTGATGTTGCTCTTTATCAGTTTTTCTTTCTTTCAACCATGTAATTGCTGACTCGAGAGAAATTACTACGTTTAGAAACTCGATAATATTCATCGTTTTCTCTAAAAATGGCAATTAAATTCGTTATTTTAGCGCGCGCTAATACAGTCCGCGGCAACCCTAAAAGTAACCAAAGCCAACCGTTTCACACACGAGCAGCGAGTTGACGCGAACGAAAGCGAAAGATGAAGGCGTCACCACGTGAGTACGCGCGTCAAAGCGAGGCTAATTGCTAATTGCGAGGTTAATTGCGAGGCTAATTGCGCATCATCAATTGCGCATCAAAGCCTCGCAGCACGGTTAACACTCGTTAACATCTCTCAAACTGACCTTGGACACCTTATGAGGTTTTACACAACGTAGTATTTTTTATCGTTACACTGTGGTACTGACGTACACGAGAACAGAACCCCATTTCATTGGGCAGAGAACTGAGAGAACAGAGATCCGGTTAAGGAAAGAGTAACGTTTTGGGGTTTAGCATTGATCTACAGTGTTTAGGGTTAAGCAATGATTTGAAATCGTTTAGCTTTCATTTATTGTTATGGGTAACTCTATAAATATGTTAAAAATTACATTTTCCGGCAGCTAGTCCACGTTGGTATAGTGGATAAGGATATTAGTTATGAAGTGACTCGGGTTCGAGGCATACACTATACTGATCTTTTTTTTTCTAATTTTACTCTAAGTGTGAAATAGGTTTTACTTCATGTAACTTAAAGTGAAAAGGAAAGGTCAGTTTGAGAGATGTTAAGTAAGGGTTAGACAATGAACGTGAGTGTTCTATGGGATATAGTGCCTCGAGCATAGATAGAAGTCCACGAGGGCGTAGCCCGAGTGGCACTTCTATCTAATGCGAGAGGCGCTATATCCCATAGGACACGAGCGTTCATTGTCTAACCGTCTTAGAAAATGGTCATATCCGCGAAGAAATTCACACTTGGGAATCGCGCTGTTATTTTGTTTTGGATGTCGCCGTAACGTTGGTAGAATTTTATGAATAACAATGCTTTTCTTTCTTTGGAGCTTTGTTTATTCTTTGTTGTTATGATGGCTCATTTGCTCCGGCTATGAGCCAGTATACAGAGCTCGAGGAACTTGAGACCGTCCTTGCCACTCAAGAGCTACTTGCTTTTTAGGGCGTAGACATATCCGAGTGCTTGGGGGATGATATGAATTGGACAAAAGTGCACGTTTCCAAAAGCCTACGACAGTGAACGAAATTGAGCAAAGAGAAAGAGACAGAATTCCAAACCATGGTGAGATCAGTCTTTCGGTTGTTTCTGTGTGTACCGGAGGACAGATGACGTAAAACAAAAGGAACAAAGAACGGCAATAATACAAATGCAAAACAAGACCAAAAGTACAATACCTCACAAACAATAGAAGACAACGAGTACCGGTACACGCAGAAAGACCCAGTCTTTCATTTAATTTTTCCTAAAAATTGTTAAGTCGAATTTGGTTTTGTTATTTTGGCGATTAATCTCTTGCTTAAGTTACGTGAAGCGAAAACTTCAAATAAAATTGTCATTGTTATAACTGCAAGTTGTTTTTGTTTAAATTAGCAGCCTGTAATTCATTAGTATGCTCTATTTTCTCATTAGTATGCTCTATTTTCTCATTAGTATGCTCTATATAGAGCATACTAATTAGGCTTTTAGACAAAGGAAAACAAAAGAATTCATTAGTATGTTCTATATAGAGCATACTAATGAGTAGTTATTTTACCCCACAATTTCCCTGGGCTTCAAAGCCCCCGCCTCTTTACATAATTTAAGACAGTTTATGGGATATAGAGCACACAAATACTGGGCACTGATTGGCTGAGTGGGTGTGACCATTTTCTAACGAGTGTTAACCTCGCAGCACTCGCGGACTGCGGTACTGCAGCACTCGTACCCAGAGCCCTACGTTCTTTCAAGAGGCGAGGCTATTTGGAAGTCCGCCACAAAAATCTCGATTTCGCCTGCGTAACAGATTTACGAAGGCGTTCTGTGAACGCAATGATTTAGTTACTAGTGGTAATCGGAGATTATAAGTGCGTTCGAAGGGAATTTTTTTTGTTAGAGGAGTAAGTTGGGTGCTACACAGAAACTACCCCCCCCCCCCCCCCTTCTCCACTTATCAAGGGAAAGGTTGTACATTTTAGACTACAAGTTATCCCTGTTTTGGCCTGGAAAAGAGAAATGGTTGGAGAGGGGGTACGAGGGCATGTTGCATGACTTTTTGCGTGTCCGATCTATTTTCGTCTGGGAGCTAAGGGAATAGGGGGAGTGATTACCTGGAGGATCCGCCCCGAGGTCCGAAGAGGTCCAAAAGGCGAGGCTATTTGGAAGTCCGCCGCAAAAATCTCGATTTCGCCTGCCTAACAGATTTATGAAGGCGTTCTGCGAACGCAAAAATGTAGCACAAAGGGGTAGTATTGATTTCCTTGAGTGCCTTGTTGCTTTGCTTGAAAGTCATTTGATTAATAATTTACTACAGAGCAGTTTTTAATTAATTTGAGTGTCGAAAGTTATTTTGCAATTGCCTTGGTTTTGCATTGCTAGGCTTTGTAATTGGCCAAACGATTCCGCGCCATTTCCTCGACCAAGCAGAAGTAAAACCAAAACCAATCATGAGTTAGCGCACGCGTTTTTCCGCGTATTTGTTCGACTTTTGATTGGCTCGTAGCATTTTCTGCCTCTGTTGTGATTGGCCAAAGTAATAACTTTGGTTTTAGTTTTAGTAGGCACTCGAATAAAAACCGCTCTGTGGTTCGTGATTATCGTGTCGGACTTTCAACTCGAAGATTATTGGTTTCAGCCCTGAGCTCTGATGCCGTGTTGTGTTGTTGCTTTTCTCTTTTTCTATCTCTCCGCCCATGATATATAAATGGGTGCAGGGGCCAAATAGCTCGTGAATATTTTACCTTTACATTTCAAATATTGCAATCCACTCTCCATTTTCTCACGATCTTTATTCGGCAACGAGGGTAGTTTCATTTACCATGTTTATTTTCTTGACTTCGAGTTAACAGTTAACCTTTGGCTTATGCAATCACACAAACAACGGAAGACTGGCCCGGGTCATTAGATTTACAAGAAGGAAGTAACTTTGCTCTGTCATTACACTGACATTACAACTTCCTTTATCGATAGTCCCACTACGCTAACACGGTAGACGGCTATTAACGTCAGCTGACCAACTTCAAAAACTTGAGTTAGTCAGTTATCGCTTTTGTAAATTCACGATCGGTAAGACATAAAAAGAAAACAAGTAAATTTTGACGGGAAATGAAAATGGATTAAGTTTGTCACCAACAGAAGGCTGCTTTTTAGAAAACTTATACTGATTCAGGGAAAAAATTAAAACGTCACTGCACTTAACCCGAAGACCTTTTCTCGGCAATAGTACACTTCCTCCAGCGTTAGAACTACTACGCAGTCGTGTAATCCTTGTCACGTCACTGCACGCCACTGGTACTGCACCTAACCCCAAGACCTCTTCTCAGCAATAGCCCACTTCCTTCAGCGGTAGAACTACTCAGTGCGCAGTCGTACAAACCTTGTCGCGTCACTGCAAACCATTGCAACTAACCCTACGACCTCATCCCAACAATAGCACACTTCCTTTAGCGGTAGAACTACTGCGCAGTCGTACAAACCTTGTCACGTCACTGCACCTGGACAAATTCCAAGACCTCTTAAATAGCACACTTCCTTTAGTGGTACAACTACTGCGCAGTCGTATAACTCTTGTCACGTCACTGCTGCACGTCACTGCACCTGGCCTAACCCCAAGACCTCTTCTCGGCAATAGCACATTTCCAGTCAGCGTTAGAACTACTGCGCAGTCGTATAAACCTTGTTTACAACAAGGGTGATAGGTCGCACGTCCCTATCATCCGAAGCAGATGTAATCAACGTCAATATGGATATCGCAAAGTAGCTTTTTTATAAAGCCGTGAAGAGGCTATAGCTATGAATGTATTCATCTCTCACGTCAACTAAAGGAATTTAAAGAATAAACGTGCATGTGTCACAGTCAGTTAAAGTTGTTAAAGACTGAGACATGTTTTACAATCGTGATTCTATTCTTTGGAAACGATATTTAGAAACAAATTTTCAAACTTGTGTTTCCCTGTAGAATCTGGTCACGAACGTCAAAAGTCATAAGTACTGCGGGTTTAAGCTAGTTGTCGTTGTGAATTACTGCACGGCCGTTGATGCTTTGAAAATGAACAACAAACATTCATTTTGGCAAAGCATAGAATAGATAAAAGTTTTGCGCAATCATATAAACCCCTGTTTACAACTGACCAGAAGCCGTTCCAAAAACACTGATGCGAATAACGTCAATTTTTATTTAGCCAAAGAAAAAATGTTTTTAAACTTTACAAAGCCCTGAAGTGACTATAGCTTTAGACCTGTCCACATCGATCCTTAGGAAATAAATACGTTTCAAAGAATAAAAAGTGTCTTGATTTAAAGAACGTTGAGTAACGGACCATACAAAATCTTCAGAATATAGTTTTTGTGACTGTTGAATGGTCGAATTGAGCATTTAAATTTGTACATTCTGTATTTGTAAAATAAATTAGAAATAAATAAATTAAATTAGAAATATATATAGTCTGCCTTTAACAAACATTTTACAACCACCGTGATGTTGCAAATTTCACTTATTGGTTTAGAATTAGTTCACGGTCCAAAACTTATTTCAAGAATGTTAACTTTCATATCCCATGAGTGTGTGATTATAGTGCCGATGTTTTGTGATTACTCGGCTCTTTCCGTGCTCACTGGCACGACCTCTCGGCCTCTTGGTATAGGTAACGAAACCATCGTGCACGTACTTCCGTAACAACAACACTGATCCGGGGACGCGAACGATCCTTGTCCCTTTTAGAACGGCCAAATTTGTAGATTGGTACCGCGTCAGGATACTAAAATCTAACTGACTACCGTTAGTATTATCGCGGTACCTTTTTAGGGTATTATTGAGCCGAAAATTATAACAGAATATGACATGTGCTGCATGCTGTTTAAAAATTGGGGTAAAGAAGAATTTGAGCCACACCCGGCCCACGAAACGAAATTCTGGTACCTTTTAATTTTTTTTTTAAATTTCGACGATTAACCTGTCATTTTTATATGGGAGTCTCCCTGGGCAACAACAACTATAATAAACAACAAACAAACAAAACCAGGGTTAATTTTCTTTACATTTGAGTGGGCGGGATTATTGCATGTCAATGGCGAGGTAGACTAAAGCATACTTTCCCATAAATTATGTCCACATAAAGGTTGTTGCCATCAACTTTGTTGCTACAGTCAAAATGTTTAGAGCTTGTTTGATATGTTTAGGCCGCATAATCGACGGTACTGATCGGACATTTCGGGCATGGACAGAAATGAGAAATAATGTCAATGCTGGTGTTTTTCAAGATACCAAAGATCTTACCTTGAGGTGATTTAAACATGCCACGACATTTAAAAATACCACAAGATAGGATTTTAAATAAAACGAATAAACATAAAGCCACAGTCATTGGATATCATGCAACAGAGCTAAAACGGAAAAACGAGTCAACACGTCTTAAGATTTTGTCACGATCTTGCTAAAAACGGGACTCCTTCGAATGTATAAAAGCAACATCCTTAGCAGAGCTTTTTTTAGTTGACGAAGCCGTTGTCAGAGAACCTCGATCTTGCTTTTTAACGGAGAGACTTTGCAAGTGACTAATGATATGGTGAGTGCAGTTTTGTTGTAACTATTTTTTTTATGGACACATTTCTTGTAAAACAGTGCTCCTTTAGTTTGTGTTGACGTCTAGTTTAATTTTCTTTTCCAACTTTATCATGAGTAAGAAGTTCATTTTTAGTTTTTTTTAGTCAGATAACGACGTTTGAAAATGAAGTCTCGATTTAGACAAACCAATAGTAAATCTTAAAATGGTTTGGTTTGGTTGAATATGCAAAAAAAATTCACGTTTATATTTGTTGATATTTCTATTTTCCAAACCATCATGGATCGTGGAAAGTGACAAAAAATTGTACAAAGTACCAACAAACTAGTGATCCTCTTCCAGTATTATAAAACACAAACTAACAATTAGATGATAATATAGAATCTAAATTGCAATTAGTAAGGCCATGCCATGACAGAAGAAAAAAACACCGCTATTTTCCATGGAGCAAAAGCGAATCAAATCGATTGACTTTAGCCAGTTGGCAAGCGCTGAAACACGCAGTTTATACTCTGGCTTCCAGTTATGACTGACTAATTGCTGCATTTATTCGGCGATTGGTTATAATGATGATGAAACAGATGTGATTTTTTTAGTCTTTAGCTAGAGACAGATATAAAGGTTCTAGAATCATGATCGAGTCATTACTTAAAATTATCCTTTTTTATTTTAACCAGGATATGAAGATGATTTCTTTGTGTCTCAGCCTACTTGCCGTAGCCATAACAGTTTCTGCATCCTTTGACCCTAACGGAAAGGTAAAGTACCTCGATAATTCATGGTTTCTGATATGTTAAAGTTAGCGTATGGATGTTAATATTTTCAGGAGCTTGAGGCCAGTCAAAGATGAATACAAAAATGGTTTCATGACAAATGACTATCCGTATAAGACGGAGTGGTTACGGGGTGTGGTCAAGCGCCAAGAAAAGCGCGGATAACGTATCGGAAAGTTAAGGTGGCTCTGAACCCCTTCTCAAGAATTTTTTTTAAACTTTGCTACACCTCTTGTATCTTTACATGCTAATTACAATCCGATAATTAAAAAAAAATGGGGATCATCGAGCTCGTTTTTCAGTTACAAGCACTTAAAACAAAAATTAAGGGTGCCTTTTACAGGTTTTACTGTTACTATGGTAACATGTGACGCCATGACGATGACCATAACTTGTTCAACAATGACCGGGCATTTATTTCATACCACTATTGCAGCATTAACTGATAAAGAGGTTTAGTATTATTATACTAGTGTTACTTCTCATGACAAATAAGGCTTCTATAATTTGGGATAGAAATCCTATAGCGATCAATGTCTTGATTTCCGTTTTAATTTCCATTCCACAGGATTCCATGGCAAAATACACTTTGATACTGTCCAAGGGCGGGAAGGAATATGACGGGGACATAGACGTCGACATTAAAAAGGGAACAGAAATTTTCCATGTGCCAAAAGTTTCTTCTGATGAAGAGCCTGGAGATGTTGTGTATGACTTTAAAAGGGTAGGTAAAGGGATTAGTAAATACTTTGTAAAGACATTTGTGATTTTGTGGTACGATCCTGTATCCGTGGGGTATCAATTGAGTTGTCATATCACAGCGAAGATTCGATAAAATGTTGGTCCATCGCTAGGCCGTCATCAAAAACGGGGTCATAAAAGAACGTGTATGACTTTAAAAAGGTAAGTAAAGGGATTAGTAAATACTTTGTAAAGACATTTTGTGGTACGATCCCGTGTCGGTGGGGTATCAATTGAGTTGTCATATCACAGCGAAGATTCGATAAAATGCTGGTCCATCGCTAGGCCGTGATCACAAACATGGTCATAAAGAACGTCGATCGAATTCAGTGTAATGAACAGGGTCATGCTTTCCCAGGGAGAATTCCTATATAAAAGTGAGGGGGCTGGTCGACGTACCTTTCAGGTACCACTGTTTTTTTGCCACTAAGGTTGTTTGAATCGAAAATGACCACTGTCAGAGTTTTTCTTTATTCTGTTATCTTTAAAGGCCCAGTATAACCCAAAATGCATTGCGCGCCCAATGCCTCGACGATTGAATTTAACGCAGTCGAATCGAAAATTCCCGAAAGAGCCAATCACGAGCGAGCTTGTCAATTGAAAACAAAAACAAACGACCGCAAAGCCGAATGGGTGATACTGGGCCTTTAAGCTATAGACCTCTTTAGCTTGTATGTTTTGTTTTTCCAATGTAGATCATGTGATGTTACCCTAGAGAACTGTTTCTTTTAAATTTTGTTTTCTTCACGTGCATATGTATGCATAATTTATGAAAAGACAAAGGACAAATTCCCTTGAGAACATCACATGATCTACCGGCAATGGGAAAACAAAACATACAAGCTAAAGAGGTCTATTAAGCCAGAAAAATATGCTGACAGGAATAACTTCTTAGAAAGAATCGGCACCAATAAGGGGTAAAAAATTAATGACAGCCACACCCACAGAATGTGTTTCTGGCACCTTTTGGGGGTACCATTTAAAATTCCGACTAACTCCCCCCCCCCCCCCCCCCGCTGGTCCCCCCTCCCCCTCCCCGCGTAAATATTATATGGGATTTCCTCCCCGGGCTTTGCTTATATTAGACATTAATGAGAAACATAGTTTTTGTCAGTCAATGTAAAGTTGATTCCAAAGCTGTTTATGATCATGAATTTAAGGTCTATGCAAAAGGTATTCAGTAGCGTGTAATTGCAACTAAATCTTCTTTTTTTATTTCTCTTCTACAGGGTTTGACGATGATACGTCTACCAGATGCAAATTCCTGTTTTTTGAGTAACTCGACTGATAATGTTCCTAAACCGGCCGATTTGATTCAACTGCTGGTAAGTGCGAGAGAATGGCTAACATATAGCTCTGTATCTAATCCCAGAGCTAGTTTAGATACATGAGTTCTTGTAACTTCAACAGTCACCTCGGTATTTTTAGTCCTCCTTGCTTTGGAGATAAAGCATGGTAAAAATTTGAGCGGTGCGGCTGAGTGTCTTCATTTGCGAAACAAAAACAAGTATATTTCACTCACTTTGTAGACTTTTCTTAATCGATGATGCAAATCGGAGGTCTTTTGAATCTTTCAACTGAACACTGGAGAAACAACTATATAATTATAAAGAAAATTTAGCTATATTTCAAGAATTTCTTAAAAATGCAAATTCAGGCATGCAGACAGACGCATTGAAAATTTTCTAATTTTCTGAACATTTTTTTCCCAGATGTCGGTTATTATCTTCAGGCTTTATTTTCAGGCTCCAAAATTTTGCCAAGTCTTTTCATTTTGGCATTTTCTGCCACATCTTATATCTGGTGTTGCTCGCAAAGCCAGAATAAACCTGCTAACATAGATGAAAAGGATCTACAATGTCGTTTTAGACAAGTGTTCAAGGCCTTCATAACCCCGCAGCTGCTTCAGGCTAATTAATTTATTGATCTTTTCGGTGTTTGGATCCTACGAGCGCTTCCCGACTCATTAACGAAAAACTGAAAACTAATTTCAGGACAAGAGGAATTCAACTTTCTGTTTTATAACCTTTGATTAGGAAAAGAGCAATCTCAATGGCATTGCATTAGAAAGATCAGAAAATGCCATTAACTTGACGGTGGTTGGAACACTGGAGGATCGTTCGGATCTTAGTGACGAAATGGCGGAACTGTGCGCCAAGCTTCCGATTTACATTGTCGCCGAGGGAGACCTGGATCCAATCATGGATGTAGATCAGACGCCTGATACTCCCGATGAGGCCGAAGACCAAACTCCTTACGTGGAAAAGCCTGCAAAACGTGAGTAAAACACGTACAAGAATGTATGGGTTCATAGACCGTATGGGTATGACATTCTATAAACAGCTGAATTTTGATTTCTCTTTAGCATTGATCCCATTGACCAAAAATGCCACTGAGATAAATTTGTATCCCAAATTTGTTTCTCAATATCTCGTATTTCCCTCACAAATATTTGGTATCCCAAAATTTTGAAAATCGTGAATTCATACGCAAAGCGTTGAACCGTTATGGCATACGGGGAAAATATGCAAATTATCACTCGGTTGATTGGCTGTAAACATTGAGCCCGCGATATGTGATGATCACCTTCCTAACCCACGAGGACGGGATTGGAGGGAGGGGAAGGTGAGGAATTGAACGCAGGGTAGGGGGTGGGAGAGAGAGGGAGAGTCCGAAGGTTGCCTGGTATTCACATGTACCTTGTATCATGATAAGGCCTCAGATGCGATTACTTTGAATTTTGGATTTAGTTTTTTGACACTCAGTTGGAAACCATCCTTTAGCCAATCACAACAGACTCAGACAATCCGGCAATGAGCCAATCAGAACTCGAAGCAACTACATGTAACAGGTGCCAAGCGCGGGAAAACTCGTGCTTCTGATTGGTTTAGGAAGAGGCGCGAATTTTTCTTTAGCCAATCACAAGGCTTAGTAATGCAAACCAAGCATGCGCAATCGAAAAATTACTTTCGACACTCAATTGAAAACCGCTCTAAATATTTCAAGTGTTTAACTTGTGTTGTGTTTTCCTTTCCTTTAGGCGTGAAGCGAGGATGGGGAAGAATACGCATACGGAAACCACTTAAATGGGTCTGCAAAAACGTGTGCAGCTATAAGTGCTACAAGCATTGCAATGTCGTGTGCTACAATGTCTGCAAAAAGCACTGCAATCGTATTTGCAAATGGATTGGATAAAGTTGCGATTACCATTATTCCTGCCTTTTAATTTTCTAAGTCAGGTTGTTTAATCGCATTTTAAGATAAATGATAAACAGTGTTTTGATTATAAAAGATTGCTGTAAGGTGCTTTAAGGCAGTGTTCAGCCTTTCAACATATCATTATGAATTATAACTGGTTAATTAGCCAGACCTTACAGAACAGTTGGTGCTCGTCTGCGTCGCTAGCATATTCACCAATTTCTAGAAAAGCCGGTTAAGACAGGAGCCTATTATCAATTGTACCCCCTACTATCAATAAGCACACCACAGTTCCTTAACAGCAATTCTTTGCAAAATTTACACCAAATTGACTAAAACAACGTTTATTTATCGCAATATGTTTTGCTTGCCAGCCAAAAAACCTTATAAGGTTGAATAATCCGAGGGCTTACAACAGGGATTTCACGGTAGCTCATTTCGCAATAGAAGATAAACGTTTTAGTCAGTTCTTACTGCTTAATAGTAACAGCAACTTTAGACACTAAAAATTAATAAGAAATCAGAGAGTATATCAGGCAAAAGGAAGGAAACAAAACCATTTGCTCGCATGGCAACATGACTCGTTTTTTTATGCTGTGTGCAGTGTAGGAGAAGACTGGAGAATGACCCAAAAGTCCTGAAAACAATTACCTGTTAAAAAATAACCGCTTTCACCGGACAGTGTTGCTTTTAAAGGCCCACTATCACCCAACCTGCATTGCTAATTTAACGCAGTCGAAAATTCCCGAAAGAGCCAATCACGAGCGAGCTCGTCATTTGAAAACAAAAACAAACGACCGCAAAGCCGAATGGGTGATAGTGGGCCTTTGAGTTTGGTTTCCAGAGTGAAAAAGAAAGAAGTCCGAAGAAAAAATTGTTCGGAGTGAAAAAATATTTCTTCTAGTCTTTTTTTCCCTCTTGTCCCTAAAATCGAACCGACCTTTTTGCTGCTTTGTTAGTTAGTATTGTATTGTAAGTTAGTGTAAGGATATGAAATGATATATATGAAATAAATCATATATGAACTGCGGAAATGAAATCAAATGAAGAATGATCCTCGCAGTTGTGAACGCAATTTGAGCAATTGCGAAAAGAAGCCTGAAAAAAAAAATCAGGACTTCAACGGGGTTCGAACCCGTGACCTCGCGATACCGGTGCGATGCTCTACCAACTGAGCTATGAAGCCACTGACAATGGGAGCAGATCAATTGTAGGTTCATATGTTCCCGTGAAAGGAGTGAATGTGAAATGATATATATGAAATAAATCATATATGAACTGCGGAAATGAAATCAAATGAAGAATGATCCTCGCAGTTGTGAACGCAATTTGAGCAATTCTTCATTTGATTTCATTTCCGCAGTTCATATATGATTTATTTCATATATATCATTTCACATTCACTCCTTTCACGGGAACATATGAACCTACAATTGACCTGCTCCCAACGTCAGTGGCTTCATAGCTCAGTTGGTAGAGCATCGCACCGGTATCGCGAGGTCACGGGTTCGAACCCCGTTGAAGTCCTGAATTTCTTTCAGGCTTCTTTTCGCAATTGCTCAAATTGCATTCACAACTGCGGGGATCATTCTTCATTTGAGTGTAAGGATAGTTTATATATTGCAAGTGGTTAGCTAGTATTATTGTTGTACTTGGAAGTAGATTTGCGTGTCGTTAAATAAAAGTGCTTACCTAAAAAAAAAATAAAAAATGTATTTTTTTGTTATGTTTTTGCGAAATTTTCACGCAAAAATTTGTTCCTGCATACAATTACTCCCGAAAAGTTTTTCCAGCAAAAAAAATCTCCAATCACCGTCATAGGTTAAAAAAGAGAAAAAAAAAAACATTGAGAGCAATCCATACTTTGGAACTACCAGGAAATCAACGGCCTATCATTATTCGACTGTGACGTCATTTTACCTTATAAGGGAAAGAGAACACGCAAAATATCCGAGCGTATTTCACAGTAGAACTAAAATCTGCAAAGGATCGCAAAAGATAATGCTGTAAACGATACGTAGGATCTACGAAAGTCCTTATCAGCCAAAAAATGAACAAACATAAACGACAAACTGCAAGGCTGATCTGACTACGTAAAAAGGTAGATTTTGCGAGACACCAATGCAACAGAAACCGATAAACCGGTTGCTACCCTGCTTTATCGGTTTCTGTCGCATTGGTGTCTCGCAAAATCTACCTTTTTACGTAGTCAGATCAGCCTTGCAGTTTGTCGTTTATGTTATTTCACAGTAGATTGCCGTATTACACCTTTTCAAGACACAATCTATTAAATATAAAAGAATTTCAGTTGAATAATAAATCCCTTATTCGATGGTTTAACAGATAATACGTGCGCTCACATTTTTGCTTTGCCCCTGCGTCCCTGCGCAACTTGTAAAATATCCGCGCGTGTTATCTGTTAAACCGTCGAATAACTGTATGTATTTAATATTAAGTAGTCTGAAAATGTTGAAGCATTAAATTGAACATACAATAAACTGCAGGGCTGATCTGACTACGTAAAAAAAGACTTTGCGAGACACCATATCACAATAGAAACCGATAAAGTAGGATCGCAACCGTGGACTACGGCTCTCCACGGTCGGATGTTACTTTATCGGTTTCTGTCGTGATGGTGTCTCGCAAAGTCTTTCTTTACGTAGTCAGATCAGCCCTGCAGTTTATTGTATGCTTGTTCATTTTTTGGCTGGTTAGATCTTCCGCAGATCCTACGTATACCGTTAGCATCATTATCGTTTGCGCTCCTTTGCAGATTTCACGTTTATTAAATTGAATAATTTTCCGTACGCTCTAGCTCTAGTTTCATATTGAAAAAAAATGTAAACATATATGTTAGTGTAGTTTATTGTTTGTAAAGCTCAAAGTTGCAACTGATTCGCTTGCGAATAGCAGAAAAAAAAAACCTTTTCAGAAAAAAGAAAAAAACGGAAAAAGTTTCATGCCACTCGAAACAAATTCCTCACCCCTCCCGGCCGCCCTCACTCCCCCCCCTCCCCCACCTCCAACACCGTCCACCCGTTGACGCGACAACGAGGCGGTATGAGCCAATTATTGACCAGCGGTTTCCTGTTAGAAACTTGTATTGTTTTAATTTTATCTTTTATTTTTCTTCGCGGAAGAGGAGCCCTAAATGTGCAGTTAGGGATTTAAAAATATGAGCTTTAATGGCCTCAAACGAATGCTAAACATTAACCCGGCGAATGCGCTTGCTTACTTCACCAACGTGAACTCAGACAGACGACTGGGCTTTAGAGTGTATGATGACATGTTGGAAGAAAAATACACGTATAGACGGCCGGAGTTTCTTCAGCTCAACGAGGAATCTGAGCAAGCCGCATCGGATCATGAAATGAGACCGATTATTATTCCACACAGGGAACTGCCTTTTAACGCTGGATATGCCGAGTAAGTTGAAGTTATTTTTCATGGTACAATCTGCAATCGTTTTATCTTGCTAATCGTGTCACTAACTCAACCTTATCACTACGTGCATGCAATTAATTCGTAACTTGCTCAGAGCTTTCGGTTCTTTACAAATTCGAAGGGAGAACATGCCAGCCTTGAGCTCATTTATTCCTTGACAAACCCGCATTTTAAGTTTGTAGATGTTGTAACATTATTCAATGATAAATGAATGGCTCCCGCCCCAAACCAAGACAGTCGTGAAGGCGGAAATTGATTTTCTTCGATAATGGCTGCTGGCACCTTGAATAATAAATGAACTTGGTTTTCTTCAACTAGCACTTGTGGTTAGCAGCTTTGTAGGACGTGGAAGATCAGCGACACATTTGGCCTACAGGAAGTACATTCGAAAATGCTTCGTGATATTAATTTGCTGCGATATCCTTGCTTTCATGGTAACAATGATCATGTTTAAGCTTATTAGTCTGGATTTTTAAAAGATACCACGTACCATGCCTTTACAGCTATAATTTTCTTTCAAATCTATATTTTGTTGCTCAATCATCTTCCAATTATAAATGTTTCTTTATTGGAAAGTATAATTTTATGTACAGTATGCTGATTTTTGACTTTTTAATGACAATCAAATTACATGTAAGCTAAATTGCTACATGTAATTTCAAAGTTTCTGCAATGATTATCATATGCTGGTCATTTGACATACATTAAATGAATTCTTTGTACAAATATTCCAATCTTTTACTTTTTTAATGCCAAATCCTTGTTTTAAAGAACAGGGGCAATCAACTCTAACAAGCTAGGCCTGTTTTGGGAGAACAAAATTCTTCACAGAATCTGAAGATTTTGCCAGGACTTGAGACATTTTTTGGGAAAAATAAAATAATTAAAGCAGGGACAATGCAGGAAAAAAATTATATCGACCACAATGTAAATTTGGTTACTAGGTTCTTTCCTAGCTCTCATGATTTACAGGGCATGTCAAGCCAGAGGTCAATTTTAGTGCACATATATGGAAATTCAAGTGTTTGAATGAATCTTAATTAGTTTTCATACATTCCTTTACATCCAATAATTCCTATCTGTCTCTGTAAAGTTGTTATCTTGTTGACCATAGGTTATTGAATAATAAACTTCTGTGCAATGCAAGTCTTGATTTACATGGCCACTGATCACCTCAGCCATGCTTCTCCTACCGCATGTGAAGCATGCACTGAATACCGGCCACTGACTTACATTGTATATATTGTAGTTCAATTTTATCCTTAGTTAAATTTTATTTTCCTTTGTTTGATGTTCATTATCATATATTAGCATAGAAAAGAACAAAGGAAAATCAAAATTGAACCAAGGATAAAATTGAACTACAACATACAAGGGCGGTTCCTACCAACAGTTTCCAGTGGGCAAAAAACAGACTAAAAACCTATCTTGTCAGATTTTTTACAATGTTATGTTACCCTGCTAAACTTATGAATAACAGCAAAACTTGAGACCACTTTCTGGAATAAACCTACAAATTTGTGGGAACTTCAGCTAAAAATTCGGGAGGATATTCCAAATTTTAGGGACAACTTTTATTTCTACACATACATTGTAGTTCTGCCCAAAGAGCATCTGTTAAATATCTTCAAAAAACAAACTAATTTTTATAAAGTTGACAAACTCCAAAAAGTTGGCAATCTCGTATTTTCACACCGATAACAAACAGGGGCGTAGCTAGGGGTGGGGGGTCCTGGGGTGTCCGTGACCCCCCCCTTTGTGAGATAATTTTAGTAAAACACAGCATGGATGTTAACATGACAATCTTCTAAGTACCCTGGGTGTGACACAGTGTGACCTCCCCTTTGAAAAATCCTAGCTATGCCCCTGACAAATGTCCACACACCTCAATCGTGTTCTTACAGTAGGGTTCTTTCTTCTTGAGGGAGGAAGATGGAAGACCCGCCTGTGAAATGAGGTTGCACATACAGAAACTGCAAATGCGAGTTTGCTAACTCAAAAAAGTGGCAACAAAGTTGGCAAGAATAGAAACATTTTCTATGTGTATATCTCCAACAGTTTACCAACATGTAAATGTCAACTGTCGATGTCATGTTTACACCTGCTAACTTGCAAGTTTACAATCGCAAGTTTGGCAACTTTAGTTTGTCATTTGAAGGCACCTTTAGAGTTGTTCCCTTTTTTATTTCTACCAGTCTCCAAAGTGTCATCATGGTTGGTAATTTTCCATTTTTTTTTTTCATTTTCAACATTTGTTCAGATCCATTAATGCTGGAAAAACGCCAAACAAGAATGAAGATCAATCAGTGGCTGGAATGTTCTGTTTAAATGTCAGCAAGTCAACAAATGACACAGATGATGAAGGAAGTCCGACACATGTTACTCAGGTATGTAACCCCCCCCCCCCTCCCTGAAGGTGATTTTGTTAATAAATGCTCCCTTACCATTACTTGCCTTCCCCCATTCCAATTTGCCCCTGCTCCTATTCATTATATACAGTCTGTATTACCATAGTTACCGGGCTCCTGGTACCGTGACAGTCTGCATATTACAGGCAATCTGGTTTTGACTGACAACCATCTCTTTGAATTACTACTTTCAGGAAAATAATAATTGAGATGTTTGATTAATTTCTCTTATTTTAATCAAGTTGACACCAGTGTCATTATCTACATGTCTTTGTACTTTGTAAGCTAAGTTGCCATGAGTTATATTCAACATATGTTCTGCTATGTTAAAAAGGAAATAATTATAAGTGCCACCTCCCAATAACTGCTCTGCTTGTCAGCTCCCAAAATAAAATAAGTGCCCAGCAGACACTTAGTGTAATGATTTGAATTGGTGCCCTCCTTTCAATAAGTGCCCCCTTTCTAATGAGTGCCTCCCCCCCTCCCCCTTGAGTGTCATTTGTTAATAAGCGCCCACATTCTAATAAGCACCCCCCTCCATTGAGATGCCACACCAGAAAGCTATCCTATTGAAGAGAAGTGACATTGAATACCAGCATTGAGGTATAAAAGTGAATTATATTCTGACTTTGTGAACCATTCACTGTTGGTCTGACTATGCGAACCGTTGTTATCATTGTTCCGACTATGCGAATTGTAAATTTTCTGTTATTGTTCATTAATTGAAAGTGCTTTTCACACTTGATGTTTTTTTGTCAAAAAAAGAACCGAGTGCCCCCTCCCTAATAAGCACCCCCTCTCCAATAAGCACCCTCCCTTGAGCTACCTGGCACCTTGGGGGCTAAATCAAATCATTATGGCATTCAAATCTTTATGGTACATCATTCTTTGATTGTACTTGTAGCATCTGGAGATTTACAGTGAGAGCAAAAGTGTTTACCCATCTGCCCATATGAGATGAGTAGGTCTCCTCCCAGACAACTATGATTCTCAATGAAAGTACTTTTTCAACTAACATGGGTTTAAAATTACAAAATGTATTCTCTTTATTATGATACAGTGTAGTTCGTTTGCATTGCACTAGTCCATTAATTACATATTTGAATAGCCAAAATTTGAGAAGTACTTCTAGAATTGAATGTTTAAAAATTGTCCTGGAGTGGACTGCTTGAGGAGTTTGACTTATTGTCATGCTAATAAATTGCTGTTTGCAGACAAAAATCCCTTATGCCTATTTTGGTGTATTTGATGGTCATGCTGGATGTGGTGCAGCTCTGATGGCTGTCAATCAACTTCACATTCACATCATGGAGAAGCTACAAGGAATAAAAGAACTGTTGGCCTATGAGAGTGATGAGAAGCTTGCTATGGCAGGGGAGTTAGCAGAAGCTGTTGTATCATCAGTGACAATTGACAGTCTAGTTGTTGGAGTTTTGGAAGAAGCTTTCTTTGAAATGGTAAGTTTACTGTAAGAGCTGCCTGTGGTTCTTGTGTGACTAAACTTACACCATACTCACTACATGTACACTAATGTGCTTGTAGTACAGGACCCGGTTGTTCAAAAGATGGATAGCGCTAGATCCACTGGATAAATCACTATCCAGTGGATAACACAATTCGTTTTGCTAACCACTGGATGGGGCCTGCTCAATTGTACTGTAAGATAACAGTCCCTCACACCTTGTTCCTTGAGTCTTGAGACTTGATTCTCATTCCTTGAAAATTTTGAGGGTCAAGTGTCAAGTTGAGTTTCAAGATGAGTCGTTTGAGTTTCGAGAAGAGATTAACTAATGAGTTTGTTGCTTGACTGATATCTCAAGTTAAATAAATCTGAGTAAATACTGGTGAATAGGGTATAAGTGATTCAGGTCTGACATCACTATGAAATCATGTTTGTCCATTGACAAACAGTCAACCAGTGGCTGCCTTTTGGGCATAAGTTGGCTGGCAGGACCTGTTCTTTATTTTACCATTTAGCATGACTTTTTGTAAAATGTCCATGAAAGCACTGCATTTTGCTCAACATTTTTTTTATTATTAATTTTTGCTCTCTATAATGTACTTAAACATATTATATGTCAAACAGTGTCTGACACTAACTCATTGACAAGTGATTATAAAAACTTCCTGAAACTGTTAATTAAAATTGAAGTTATGAAGTATCTGTTCTCTACACATAATTGAATAGAATATTTTTTTTCTGATAGGATGAACAGATCAGAAGAGAAAAAGTGACTTACAAGATTGATGGAGGCTGTGCCGCATTAGTGGCGCTATTTTTAGGAAAGAGATTATATGTGGCTAATGCAGGAGACTGCAGGTATTGTGTGACAAGTTACAGCTGTACTTCAATTTTTAGTAGTCTAGCTGTATTTGTAATTGAAAGGCTGCTGCAAAAAGTACCTCATTTTATATAGATTTTTTGGCGGATTTTGCATAGGTCGAAAGATTAGCCTTGTTTAATGGTTGGTAGTGTCAGGAGCCCCTTGTGGTGTACTGTATAGTGTTAAAAAGTATAATTTAGAGTTCTTAATTGTGACATCCCAAATACCTGAATTTGGGAAATTTTGGGATCAGATGAGATTTTCAGAAACAGCATGATGAAAAGTGCCCACTTGCCAAACATCAGCATCCTATTGCAATTTCAATATTTGGGAGCATTTTGCTTCAGTTCTAAATGGTAAAATCTCTTAAATTCCTATAATTTCACAAATTTAGTTTTTGTGACATCACCACTTTAGGTTTCTATTATAATGATTTATTTTTGTTTAACCTGCTGCCATTGTCTCTACAGGGCAATTGTAGCACATAAAGGAAAAGTCATTCCTTTGTCGAGAGACTTCACGCCTGAAACAGAGAGACAACGAGTTCAGTTAATTGTAAGGATCAAACTTCTATATGTCATCAGTTTTCCCTAAAGGTAGCCTACACACTGACTGGTGGTGTTGCAGCTCCAAATGAAATGTTTTTAATTAGGTGTTGCAGCTGCTTTTGGTTTTAGTGCTAAGAGCCATTAATTCTGTACTTTGTTGTATTGTTCTCTCAAAAGGCATTGAACCAATTGTGTGAGACCTTATGAGAGCTGCTACATCGCCCTTCACAACAGGTGTTTTTGCAGTTTGTGAGTGCAACAATCAAGTAACAAACTCCCTTCCCTTATGCGACTTGCACTCTGCACTTGTGCCCGTTGCTCGTCCTTTGCGCACACACTGCAAAAGTGCCTGTTGTACAGGCTACCGTAAAGGTGCCTGTTGCAATACACACTTCTCTGTTCCCCCCACCACCTACCCACCAAGATCATTACTAAGATCTGCAAGCAAAGTGACTGAACTTTTTGTGGTTATTGTTGAAGACATCATGCAGGAGTTAACTGCAAGTAGTTTAGCTTTGTTGACTCCTGCACATGGAAAAGATGCAATGGTCCAACTGTTGTTTCTCACCAACATTTTTCTTCTGGAAAATCTTTGACCCCAAACCACATCACATCCCGTCACGTCACGTCACTTCATGTTACGTCACGTCACATCACGTCACGTCACGTCACGTCAGAGTTTTGCTTTGTTCAAGGGGTCCCACCACACTATTAAAAGAAAATATGGGAGCCAGCCACAGAAAAATTCTGTAAAGGTGGCTTTGTCGATGATCTTGCTGGTGTAAATAAAGCCTTAGTTATTCTTCAGTAGTTACTGCACCGTGATCACCAGTATGAAATTTCATGTCATGGGGCTATGATGGGTAAATTCCAGTATCGACCTTTGCCGTTAGGGCAGAATGCACTAAGGCTGTCGGATACGTCTTACTATTTCTTTATACCCTTCTACGCTGTCTGTTTAGCTACCAGTTCGCTCGGTGTATATAATTGTTTTTTTTTGGTAGGCTTATCAGAGGCCCCAGCTCTTAGGCAATGACTTTGGTAGACTTGAATTTCAACAGAGGTCAAGAAAAAAGCATGTTGGACAGAAACTTCTGTACAGAGACAGGCATATGACAGGATGGTGTGTTACCTTTAATCATTAATTTTTTGTTAGTGTTAAATTAAGCCGATATCTAATTAGAATGTTCAATAATCGTACTACATTGTACATGTTAATGGTTTGCACCTGGTTCGAGTATTATTGGGTTTGTTTGGGGTGTTTGTGTGAAAGTAGTACTTAAGTAAGTACACGTACACTGAACATTTTTTTAAGAGCGCTTACCATTTGTCAGAACTGGTCGGCCAGGCTGGTCAGTTTGTAAACAGAATAATGCACTTTTTTGAAGACCTTTTCCTACTAGTCCATCAAAATGACGCATGCTACGTGTATCTACGAATTGATCGGTCTGGACGGACAATAAGAAAAAATAATGGCGTACTATTCTGAGCCAGAGCTGTCAAAATCTATAAAACCACAACTCCTCGATCGAATTTGTGTCTAGCCCAATCAGGTGTATTTCGTTATTCCGTAACCAAAAGTAGCGGCTACCCGAAAGTAGTGGTACCCGAAAGTAGCGGTACCCGAAAGTAGCGGTACCCGAAAGTAGCGGCTACCCGAAAGTAGCGGCTACTCGAAAGTAGCGGCTACCCGAAAGTAACGGCTACCCGAAAGTAACGGCTACCCGAAGGTAGCGGCTGCCCGAAAGTAGCGGCTACCCGAAAGTAGCGGCTACCCGAAAGTAGCGGCTACCCGAAAGTAGCGGCTACCCGAAAGTAGCGGCTACCCGAAAGTAGCGGCTACCCGAAAGTTGCGCCCCTTAGGCCTGTCAATTCCGCAGTAACGGGGCCCGCTACTTGCGGAACTCTGAGGTATTCATCAGTTTTAGTTGTGTAATAGAGCAGTTTTCAATTGAGTGTCGTAAAACCAAAACCAAAGTCATTACTCTGACCAATCACAGCATTCGTTAACAATCCAATGAACCAATCAGAGCTCGAGGCAATTACATGTCAGCGGCGCCAAGCGCGGGAAAACGCGTGTGCGCAAGTCACGATTGGTTTTGGTTTTACTTCTGATTGGTCGAGAAAGTGGCGAGATTTTTTAGCCAATCACAAAGCGTAGCAATACAAGACCAAAACAATTGTATAATTACTTTCGACACTCAATTGAAAACTGCTCTAATAGCCGTGGAGCGTCAAAAAGGCACCGGTCTTTGTTTTTCACTTTCAAGCCATTTACCGTTAATCCAATTTTGCCTGTAAAATATTCAACAAAGGTTAACGTCTATTCATTATTTATTAATAAAAATAGTTTGTAAACTTGTATGGATTTTTTTTAAACTTCTTCCCACACAACTTACGCGTATAAACCATTAATGGAATTACAACACTGCAATTTTGACAGGGCTTTAAAGACTGTTACTGAAGAGGATGCGAGAAAATTTCCCATGGTTAATGGAGAAGGAAAGAAGGTAGAAAAGTGATATACTGACACTATTTGTGTATACATCGGTATAGAAGATAATAGATATGTCAAGATGAACACGTAAAGTGATACTGACACCATTTTTGTATACATCGGTATAGAAGATATATATCAAGATGAACACGTAAAGTGAAACTGACACCATTTGTGTATACATCGGTATAGAAGATATATATCAAGATGAACACGTAAAGTGATACTGACACCATTTGTGTATACATCAGTATAGAAGATATATATCAAGATGAACACGTAAAGTGATACTGGCACCATTTGTGTATACATCGGTATAATACAAATGTAGATATATATATATATCAAGATTAACACGTAAAGTGATACTGGCACCATTTGTGTATACATCGGTATAATAGATATATATATCAAGATTAACACGTAAAGTGATACTGGCACCATTTGTGTATACATCGGTATAATAGATATATATCAAGATTAACACGTAAAGTGATACTGGCACCATTTGTGTATACATCGGTATAATAGATATATATATATCAAGATGAACACGTAAAGTGATACTGGCACCATTTGTGTATACATCGGTATAATAGATATATATATATCAAGATTAACACGTAAAGTGATACTGGCACCATTTGTGTATACATCGGTATAATAGATATATATATCAAGATTAACACGTAAAGTGATACTGGCACCATTTGTTTTCATCGGTATAATAGATATATATATCAAGATTAACACGTAAAGTGATACTGGCACCATTTGTGTATACATCGGTATAGAGGATATATATCAAGATGAACACGTAAAGTGATACTGACACCATTTGTGTATACATCGGTATAATAGATATATATCAAGATTAACACGTAAAGTGATACTGGCACCATTTGTGTATACATCGGTATAGAAGATGTATATCAAGATGAACACGTAAAGAGAAATTTCGTATCTCCGGGCAGCCATATTTTTGTTTATTGTATAAACAACACTAATTGAGAAGTTTTACGCAAGTTTTCGAAGATTTCCTGGAAAGCCCGTTGAATATTCACGGGTTTTCCTCAGCTTGAATTCAACATAGTTTTTATGCCATAATAAATAAACACAACATAAAATGGGTTCAATATTCGGCCGTGCAAATTTCGTTTGAAGAAGTTGAAAAAAGTGAGGGAAACGAAAATTTAAATGTCCAAACTTTGTTACAGAGGTTTTTTACAGAAAAATTAAATAAAACATCCTCCCAACAAAGCAGTTATCTAAAAGAACTGCAGCGAGTAAATTCTTTTAAAACTGGAAACTTTGATCTGGTTGGGTGTTTGTTAACTATTTGTGTTAGTGTACTGCAATTAGGCTAAGTGTAGTACATATATGCATGCATAAAATTGTTTTTTGACAGAGTTACGATCAGTAAATCGCTTATAATGACAAACGTACATATACCCTAATATAATATGGTTCTTGTGACCAGCAAAACGCTTGAAAGAACCGGTATAAGAATAACGTTAGAAAATGTCAGATTTTCAACGTATTTTGGTTTGTTTGTCAGGCACGTTTGTTGGACACTATTGGAACGACTCGTGGATTTGGAGATCATGATCTCAAAGTTGCTTTCTGCAGTCTTCCCATCAAACCTTTTCTCACTCCACAGCCTGAGGTGAGTTTATTTTAATAATAAATCTCCCCCCTCCCCTAAGGGAATGTTGTCAATGTCACTACGGCATGAAGCTGATTTTCCTCCTGTTCTCAATGCTGTGCGCGATCTACAGATCAAGCGGCCACTGCCAAGTTTGCAATTGCCGTCCGTGAACGATTTTCTGACAACCACTGTTGTCTTCCTTGTATGCCTTTTGAATAGTTCTATGGTAAAACCCTCGGCATGTAATTACTCATGCGCGAAGCGGCATGAGGTAAGATTTCGGCTCCGTTTTTCTTGTTATTATTTTTATTTTTTGTGTCACGATTTTGCATGCAAATGTATGCACGCATATTTTAAATTGTGCACTTCCGGTTCATAGCTTTGCCATTTACACTTCCTGTTTAGCGACTTCCGGCTACTCTTACTTCCGGTTAAACAGCATTACTTAAGTGTCACGACAGCGTCTCCTACAACCCTACATACATTACTTTGTTCACGTTTGGTATATATAAGACAGAAGAATCACTGGCTTCATTGTGGTACAGCCTTCATTTCCAAAACAATCAATAGTAAACAACGTGGTTTGCAGGAACGATGACTGAATGAAAGGAGTAACTCTTCTCCATGTCGGACATCTTCTTATCATGTTTAAAATATATCATAAAACTTTCTTACGCATGCGCATGAGTATAGGCTGCTTGGAGCCTCTTGTTTATGAAGGACGGGGAAGATTGTTCATCGGGATATCCAAACACCAAGAAGTGAAGTGGGTTGAAAAAACGAGGCGCATCCAACGTTTTATTTCGTGAATACGCGAAGCGTTGAACGAGATAAAGTACAGATCTGCAAATTTTCAGTCGTTCCATCATCTGTAAACTTTATTAATTCCTCAGTGTGTTACGTGTTAAAAGATGGTTGGTGTAGTTGAATAAGTAAACTTGTTTTAATTCCCCAGTTTAATTACGCCATGCAGTTTTCTGGACAGTCTCGTTTCTTATAATGCGTATTTATGTCACACTAAGATGGTTTGGTCGTTATGAATGTTTTACTCTTCAATTCTTTGACTTTGCAGAGGAGGGACAATTGGTCACGTGATTTCTACCTTCCTCATTATATTTTCAGGTTCGAAAGTTTGACTTGTCCAGCAGTAAGCTGACAGACGATGATGTGATCATAATGGCTTCTGATGGATTGTGGGAGAGATTATCCAGTGAAAAGGTACTGAAGCATCTTCTTAACTCTTTATCTCTTGAAGTGCCAAATTAATAATGTATGCAAACGTTCACAAATTTATTTCCATTTGTGCTCAGAAATTAAAAAAAAAGTCAAAACAGCATTGCAGTTCAAGGGACGCTGTCGCGAGGGCGCATGCATCAGTTTCTCGAATCGAACTTAAGTTTCTCGAATCGAACTTAACGTTTAGCCTAAATTTTTCAAGTTGAAATGTCAATTTAAAAATGACGCCAAGTTTCCTCGTTTTTCACCGCAACCGCCGCCACTAGTCGACGCCATTTTGAATTTGACACTTCAACTTGAAAAATATAGGCTAAACTTCTTTCTAATAGTCTAGTTGCCAGATGATGCTAGCTGGAAGAGCACCGGTCTGCAGAGCGGGAAGTCGGAGGTTCGAACCCGGGCCGGACCATCAACTAGGGTCTTTTAATAACTGGTAAAATCATGTTGGCTGAACACCTTGTCTCAGTAAAGATGGTGGCGTCATTCGCCACTCCAGAAACTGTGGGGAGATTGAGCATCAGCTTTTGGCACTAAGATTTCTGGGATCGTTTTGGTAACCAATGACCTATGATTGGTTAATGATTGCCTTTGGAAACCATCAACGTATCGTAAATAACGTTGGTTACCCAAACGATCCCAGAAACCCTAGTGCCGAAAGCTAGTGCTCAGTCTCCCCGAAGTTACTGGTTACCAGGCGGTGGCGCACCCTCGCCCCAGGGGACGATGTTGGGCGGTGACGTTAAGCCGTTGGTCTTGTCTCCTTCACCTTCTCACACTAACTAGTAGGGGACTTTAGAGAACCCACTCACTGTTCGTAAAAGTGTAGGTAAATGGTACAGCCTTTATGTAATTCGACGGCCACAGGTTTTTCATTCGTATGACTGTGAAGTGTCATCCAGGCTAAACAATGCCGATTTATTTTTATTTATTTTAAAAGACAACAGCTCAAAGGGCTTTTGCATGTTATGGAAACCCTAAAATAAATAGACGAAGGCACAGATTCACAATTCTTGACAATCATTTTCTTCATCTGGTCATTTTTATCAAGCGCATTTGATCATTTTAAGGATACTCGCTCCTTATTATTATGTATTACAGTAACTGGAATGCGGGTGTCAGACAGTTCAGTATATTGTGACAGCGCTGGAACTAAAGCATACAAATTGTGGTACATATTTTAACTTCTCTTCTTTTCTCTCTTAAGGCTGCTGAATTAGTAATGGAGACATTTTCAAAGGTCCCTAAAGACGACAAAAGAAGGTAAATGTTTTGCAAAAAAACATGCAACAACTGGGTGAAATAGAGTGCTTATGACAGAGCGCGAAGAATTAATGAATGAAAGGAAATACTTGGTCTTTGTTTTGGCTCAGGGAGAAATCATGCACATCCGTCATCAGTCTTAATAAAGTATAAAGCGTAGTACGCTTTTTCAAATCCGGTTTCTCCCTCCCCCCCCCCCCCCCCCCCTCATTGTTAATCGGATTTTTGTCCAGTCCCACCATGCATCTCATAGCCATCATAATCAGTCCGCTTCTCAATATAAATTTGAACGCCAGCCAACCTGATTTTGCGATTTCTATTCCGGTACAAGCTGAAAAACTTGTACTGCATTTTCATAAGCTGTTTGTGTATTGTTAGAAACGAGAAATGAGTAGCCTTCCGCCTTTTACACAAGCGATCGATCATTGATCGGTAGTCAATCAATCAATCAATCAATCAATCAATCAATCAATCAATCAATCGATCGAGATCGATCGATCGAGATCGATCGATCGATCGATCAATCAATCAATCAATTTATTAATGTCAAAACGTGGGATGAGGTAGCCCTTCATATTCGAGGCAGAACGCATGCAAATGAGAAATAGTAGCCTTCCTCCTTTTACACTACCGATGTACAGTACGTAAAGATAAATGAGAATCTGGGTCCGGTGCAGCTGTCGGGATGAACTAACATGTGAACATGCGGTTGTACTCGTAGTGGTATATCTGTAAGAAACCAGGAAAAGCTTGTACCAGCCTGAAAGCGATACCGTTTAAAATACCCCCCCCCCCCCCCCCCGTCTTACTTCTTATACTCGAACTCTAAACTGACGATTGAGTTTTTCACCGCTGTTAATTATAATCAATGGACTCCTCAAAATAGAAATAAGCTTAGTGGATCGAAATCCCCCAGGCACAACTGAACCCAAGAGCGTTACATTTTGAACTTGTGAAACAAATACTTTCATGGAACGGAACCTTCGTAAACTTGCACCAAGAGTCAGTCTTGTTTTATTGACGTCATTAATTCCTCCTCCGCAGGTACGTCATGGCAGCCCAGGCCCTTGTCGGGGACGCGCGAGGTACATTGTCAGAGAAAGGCTGGAGACGAGCTAACGGCGAGTTGGCCTCGTATGATGATATTTCAGCGTTTGTGATTCCCATTAGTGAATGCAGCAGCGAGATGGCAAAATTCACGGTGGAGTACGACACACCACCAAGCGTCAGACCAACGCATTCCATTGTGAATGAGGAGGACTAAGAACAGCTTAAGCAATTTGATGTGGATTTTCGTTGACCTAAATTTGACAGCACGGTATTCGTTAAATGGCCGTAGAGGATTGGGTGCTATTTTGTTCATGACAGTCCGCGGAGGACTGGATGCCAGTTTTCCCGCTGCCGTGATTGTGAATGATAGCTTTTTCGCACCCACGTGATAACTGTAGAGTTCGAGCAGCGTTTGTGAAACGATATGAGAAAATAGCTGGAAAGATTTTACTTAACCCGTGACATACAATATCGTATCGAATAATTCACTTTACTCTACTTTCATGTGGGTCACATTATTTCACGGTTTTAGTAAAATCCCTCACAATTTCTAGTGTCACCAAAGTAAAACTTAACCGCCGTATAATTTTCTGTTTTAGTTTTGGGAATTGATCACTTCTGAAAAATTCTGAAAAGAAATGACTTTGGTGGCTTTTCCGTTCACCTTGTGCGTTCTGCTAAACACTGCCTCTGACCAACTCCAGATAACTCTGGGCTCAAATGTACCTGGTAAGATTCGAACCAACCTCGCTCGTGGTTGTGCCTAAATCACACCGTCCAGAAGGACGTCGGACACTTTATTGAGACTTATATAACGTAATGTCGACACCTAGAATTTCATTTTCAATAAATTTTTAAGTGTAAAAAAGAAAATCTAAAATCCCCACTCAGGATTGAACCTGCGACCTCAGCTTGGCTTAGGCTTACATAGCCTACCGTACCAGAGTACCACCTAGCTTCTCGGGTTGCTTAGTCCTAAATTTAACTATATAAACTGCTACCCCTAACCTCAACTGAAAACTAACCAGTTACTCCGTTATATAAGTCTCAATAAGGTGTCTGACGTCCTTCTGGACGGTATGATTTGGGCTTGACCCTTCTCCGCCCGGCCCGCCATTTTGGATTTGAAAAAACGGAGAAGGCCCTGCGCACGGGGTTGGATTGTTCATTGCATAGAATTCTCGTTGAGAAATTTCTTTCTTGGTATTTTATACAGCTTATACTAAAGGTGAGGCAGTGTATAAAAATACGATCCCGGACTGCTACCAGTAGGTCCAAAAGTAACTGAGAAAAATCGACGGCGGTGATTATTTTAGAAAATGCATAACTTAACTAGCCACCCTGACGGGATTTAAAATACAAGAACTGGATATAGTAATTAAGGTATTATTTTCTCATGTTTAACATGGTGCTTTCGCCAAACGCGGAAAAAGGTTAGAGCGCGATTCGTGTCTGGTCTCGATTAAAACTTATTTTAGATTGCCTTATACAATTTAAAACACCATTCAAAAACTATATTTGGTAATGCAGGGGAATGCATTGTCGAATCTGGAATCATACACTTCGGTGTAAATTTAAATGGCTAAAAATTTCGATGTAGTTTTGAAAAAATTATAGTTAAGTTTGAAACACCAAAGGTAAATTACAATCGGTCGTTGTGGGTTTCGTACATCATTTATTCGTTGGGATCACTCTTACAAAATTAAAAATGAATTTATCACCAATGTTAAAGAAGCTAAAACATAACGTTTTTTGTAAACATTGTTTCGTTCATTAAATGTGGAAATAGAAAATGCTCAGTGAAATACAGTACGCTTTCTCAATATGCAGTGGCCTGGTCAATAAAAAGTAAAATTATACTCTAGTAATGCAACAAACACTAAGGCCCCGTCTACACGAGCAATTTTTATGTGGCAACTGTATGTGGCAATTATTATTTGCCCATGTAGATGATCGACAAGTATTTGTTGTTAATTTGCGTCAGTAATAATTTCGCACAGCAGAGATGCCCATGGAATAAAGGCTAGGGTACAAAGCAAGATGGCGAAAGTCACTAGAAAAGACTGGGACTGGGGATTAGGGACTGGGTTCTACAGATGACGTCGATATAATTGTCACATTTTATGTGGCGTCTCGTCCACACGGACAATTATCGGTATGTGGCAATTTTTATTTGCCACATAAAAACTAACGCGCCAGCTTTTCAGCAAATACAGTTACACGGGCAAATAAAAATTGCCACATAAAAATTGCTCGTGTAGACGGGGCTTTACAACTCGTCAGTACGCGAAGCGTTGCACAAGTTACAGCATACTGCAAGGAAGTGACAAGGTTGCATAATCTTGATCACGTGATATGTTACGTTAATTACACAAAGAAGGTCGCGTTGCAAATCGTTCGAGGAGATTCGCCCGATGTAAAACTTCCTCAGGGCGATACCTCTTGAAGGTGATGTTGGTGCAGTGATCTGAGTGCAGTGTAGTGATCTAGGTTTCAGAGGGAAGTCACGGTTTCGATATCATCATCTTGATTGTCCGTTGTTTTATCTGTTGCAACTGCACGCTGAGAAACTTTGAAGCTGCTCCTGTACAGTTTCTGACGAATTTTTTGCCACGCCTTTTGTGTAGGCTATGGATGAAAGGAAACCTTCATGTTATTCACAAAGGAGAGAAACAAATAAATGGAGGAATAATGAGCGTTATTGGCTGATTCCTCTAAATTCATGGCCAATAAAGCTGCTGCTACACCTAACAACTTTTCCTGCGACTTGTCGCGCCAGACAAATTGTTGTAAGTTGCACGTACGATGTCTCGCTCGATGTTACATGTACATGCAACTTGTCTCGCAAAAGAAGAAAAGACATTGCGTTCATTTAGTTGAAAAAATGTGTTTTTCTTGTCAAACGTAAAGAAATTTGTTGCAGAAAGTAGAAAACGATTCGACTTTTGGGTGTTTCACGTAAAATCGTGTGTGCAACTTGCAACAACTTTTTGCGAGACAAGTTCCGCATGGGACACGCTGCATTTTTAAGCTGTTCAGTTTTCTCTTTCCGATGTAAATACTCCAGCGCTTGATTGACACGGCCAGCGCCTATATTGACGGCTATGGCCGTAGATAGTTGCATTTAAGAAGGCTAGACTCAGTTTTGTTTTTCTTTTTTTTCTTTTTTTTCTTTTTTATTTATTTATTTTTTTTTGCCGTGGGGTGTATGTTTTAAAATCAAAATTTCGCAGGGAAGACAATCATTGTTTTAACGGCTGGCTGTTTTAATTTGAAATATTTTAATTTATGAAAATTATTTGCTTTATTACTGTTTTGCCTATCATGCCTAAAACCGTCTTATAAATTTTCTTGAAACTTCGTCTGCGTCTACAGAGATACGCGAGTGCTACAAAATGTGATTATGAAGTGTCTGACTAGATTTTGAGAAAAACGACATTGTTTAAAACAAAGGGCAATAAGCTGCTGTTGCTACGGTAACCGCTGTCGCTTGGAAACCAGTGAAACATAAAACTTTAATCACGTATCTTAAAATCCCTGCGAAATTTTAATTTCAAAGCATTTTTCTATGTATTTTACACAATTTATTCAATTTCATACACAAGGCTTACATTGATGACTGCTACTTACTCACAAAAATTAACGCGACTTAAATTAACGCGAATTTTGAGAATTCGCGTTAATTTCATGGAGCGTTAACTTCCTATAATAAGTTATTTAATCTAAAACTAAATGCTAATTAAAAATTTATTAATAAACGACTCGAAACGACTTCCAAACTAACGCCCACGTGGAGACGCCGAACACTGATGAAGTCGCGTCTAAAGAGCTCCGTGTCAAGACAACTCGGCGAAATTGGAAATATTCCTTACTTTCATGAAAAAAGCGTCTTCCAGCACTGTTAAATGCACAAACAGAAGCAGTTCTTCGAATTCTTTAGGTTCGAGTTCGCCAGCGGATAAAAAGTGTGGAGAGTGCAAAGAGATTGGTGAAGACAACGAGGACGAAGTCAGGGGCGGGTCCAGGAATTTCTGAAAGGGGGTTCCGGGTGTATGTCCCTCGGAAAATGTTTCCGATTTTCCCCTCAAAAACGCCATTTCCGGCATTCCTGAGAGTCGAAAAGCGTTTCTTAAGTAAAAAACTTGACAACCAGTCAGGTGGAAGTGAAACAACTACGTATAAAACAATTTTATTCTAAAATCTTCAAATCCTTCAATATATACGATAGACAAGAAACCAGGTCAACTTGCTATGGCTAAATAGCAAATAGATTCCTTGTCTTCGATGTGTTATTATTCAGTAATTACTTACACGGATTGCTGTCTTTTGTGTTTTAAATACATCCGCAGCTGCCTGGAGTTTATCAATTTTGAGTCTCCTTTCTTTCATTTTAATCTGAAAGAGAAATTACAATTTATCAGGCTATAACCAAGTTTTAAGAAACCCGTGACTCCCTTTGTTTTCTCTTTATTTGGGGGATCGTTTGATCAAATGTCTCAGTTCATCAGGTCAGGTTATCCAATATCTTGAAAAAGAAAAAGGTGAAATCCATGTCCAATCCAAGAAATTGAATAAGTCACAAGCCTCGATCGTTAGGGCCGGTTGGTGCTCACCTCCGGTTTGATACTGTTTTGTTTTCAATGAAGAAAAGAAATACATAGTCAAGATTGTGAATTATTTGGTCCCATATGACGATACAGATTTTTGAGTCGACGAGCGAAGAATACATAGAGGTTATTCACCATAGTGGAGATGAATGGTGCTGGATGTTTGCCGGGGCGCGAAGCGCGGCGAGGTAAATATCCACCGCTCTTCACTGACACTGAGGTGAATAACTGTGAATATACCAAACTAGTGTATAGCCGGCCAAAATAGTTACTTCATTTCCAACAAATGGGGGAAAAAAAGTTGCGCGCGAAATCCTGGAGGTGGATACAAAATATATTCCGAGTTTGAGTAGCCAATCAGGGCGCGAGAACAACACTATCCTCTGGTTTGGTTTATACTAATAGTTATTATTATTAAGGTCTAAGCTGGTTTCATTTTTTTCTGTTATAGGCATATTAAACATAAAATAACTGTAAGTTATAGATTTTAGATATTTTACTTATGTAGTTTACCTCGAAATCCTCATCATTTTGCACGTCGTCGTTAACTTGTCCTTTTTCTAATCTCTGTCAAACATATTAAAATATATTTACTATCTTGTAGTAAATTTTAGAGAACAAGATCTTTTAGCATCCTTCTTTGGCGTTTATCTGACGTCATAAAAATCCAGGATGGCGGATCCAAGGAGTTGTTTTGTTTTTTATTCATCTTAATTAATTTTCGTTCAATTAATGTGATTTTCTAGAAATCCAACAATCCAAGATGGCGGATCCAAGATAGCGCCTCTAAGGGGCCGATTACATGGCGAATTTCAGCCCGGTTGACCGGGCTGAGATTTCAGCCCGGCTTCCGAAATAAATCCTCTTAAAATGAAGTTAGCGATTACATGAACAAAGTTTCAGCCCGGGCCGAGTTTCAGCCCGGGCTGAAATTCCAGCCCGGTTTCTGAATTTTCAGCCCGGCCAAACGGGCTGAAATTCGCCATGTAATCGCATCATAATTTCAGCCCGGGCTGAAAAGTGAATTTGGGCATGTCCAGTCGCCATTTCAGACGCCATTTTGATTCTCGTTATCAATCTTCCCGCGCAATTTCAAACTTGGTGCCCGGGCTGAAATCTCACCCCGGGTTGAAATTTGTCATGTAATCACAACGAAATTTCAGCCCGGGCTGAAATTCGCCATGTAATCGGCCCCTAAAACTAATTGACGTCATTAAGGTCAATATATCATCAGCGACATGTGACCACCATAATTATCTTGAAGAGGATACTATGGGTTTAAAATTTTTAATGAGGTTAACGTATCTTAACACAGCAAAAATCCAAGCGGGGTTTACAACAACCCTCTACTCCATTCCACGATTGAGGGGAGTGGATAACTTATCCGTCCAAGGGAAAAGTTAGAGAAACCTTTCAAATTAGCTAGTCTCCATTTATAAACCCGTATGAAAACAATGTAAAGCAAAGCTACGTGTCTTAACAGTAGGACACAACACACCAAGGTAGCATTTAAGTCCAATACACTATCAATTCGATCACTGCGACGTTAAAAGTTGTTAAGGTAAAGGAGATTTTCTGAACAAAATACAATGTACCTTGGCTTCCTTCGCCTTTTTTGTTATCTCTGAGCTGTTCAACGACAGAACTTCTTTAAGCGGTGTTTCCTCGAGACATTCCTGATTGTGAAGCGACGAAGGAGTAAGGCTAACTCCCTTTCTTCTCTGGATCAGTTGTTTAAATGGAGGATCATATTCCTCGAGTCTCTCGTCATATATGCGATTTGACATCCCTTCTCCCGAGTCTACTAGTTCCATATCTTCCTGATTCCCATGTAGAGATCTTCCTCGAGTTGGTCCTTTTATTTCTGTCTCCTTCGCGAACGGTTTAAAAGTGCTCAAGGCGACTTTTCTTTCAGTGCAGTCCTCTTCATAGTGGAAATCAAATTCTCTGGGTATTTTGTCATATATGCGATTTGACATCCCATCGACCACATCTTCTGCACTTCTCCTGCTGTCCTCCAAAAATGCTTCTTGAGATAAACTTTCGACTTGTGTCTCTTGTACGCGTGTTTTATTTGTGTTTCGAGTTGTTGTTCCTTCTGTGTTGTTCTCTTCATAGGGGGGTCATATTCCTCGGTTGTTTTGTCATATACATGATTTGACACACCATTTGCGGTGTCTGCAAGTTCTGTACCTTCCCTTAGCTCCTTTACGGATCCTTCGTTATTTGCTCCACTTTCTTCTGTCTCATTTGCGAATGGTTTGAAAGTCTTCCAGCTAATTTTTCGTCCTAAATGGTCCTGTTTATAGCTGTCTTCAAAGCCATCTGAATCGGGTAAGTCGACCAGAACATCGTCCACGGGAAAAATGTTATCATCTTATTAAGAAAAATATAAAAAAAGTGCATAAGTTCCTATTTTCCACTTTGTTTTTTGGTTACATAATGAAAATTTTGGCAATTGCTTTGGTTTTGTATTGCTACGGTTTGTGATTGGCTAAAACATTTCGCGCCATTTTCTCATCCAATCAGAAGTAAAACCAAAATAAATCAATCATGACTTGCCTGTACGCGTTTTCCCGCGCTTAGCGCCGGCTAACATATGCTTCGAGTCCTGATTGGTTCATTGGATTGTTCACGACTGTTGTGATTGGTCAGAATGTAAATCTTGACGTGTTCTTCTGCGTTAATGCATAAGTTTGGTCACGTGACATGTCACGTGATCAAAATTTTAAAATTAAGCAAATCGGCGATATGCCAGCGAATTTTATTTTTCGATAGAGGTTTAACATATGTAACCTTCTACGTTTGGAATGATTGTCCTCGAGTTTTAAAATTACATGTACAGTTATAGATAATCAATTAAAAGGTTGAATTTTGGACTTAATCAAAGGCTCCTGAGAGCCAACCCGTGAATAAGAATGCTAACGTGTAACGCAATATTGCGGTAAGCTTATGTTTTCACACTGACACGGTTCGATACTTTTATAAAATTAAACGTAAGGATTTTTGACGAACGCAAAAAAAAAAAAACCGGTACGTCCAGTCCGAAGAAGAAAAAAAAAAAAGAGAGGAAAGAAAAAGAAGGTCCTGAGCTGGACTTGAACATGCGCCTCAGTTCCTGACTCCTGTTCCCGACACTAAATCACTCGACAACCGAGGAACACATGCTTAGTAAGGACTAAATTTGATTACTTCAAGGTAGATACGCATCAACACGCATGTCTCGGTTGAAAAATCCTTTTAGATCGATTTTAATGTTGCATTTAAGACTCCAAATGCCAAACATCTTTAAGTTTATTGTTGTTTATATTCGTTTACAACAAATTAGTTCGCTGGATTCACATTGTTCTTGTTCCGAAACGCATTCGTAACAAAGCATTACGTCACTAAGTTTACAGCTGATGGAAGGAGTGAGTGAGTGAGTGAATTGAAGCCACCGTTACCGATAACCTGTTGAATAATTACGCATGCGCACATTGACGGACTAAAAATGACCTTTGTCCTCGCAAAATTTCTTTAGAGAACAATGGACGATCATTCCAAACGTGAAGGGCTGGAAATATTTAATCTGCATCAAAAAAAGACTTTTTTCCTTTCATATTTTCTGTTAAACCCGGCTCCAATTCGTCAAATATAAACTTGCTATTTTAACAAAAATGGCCACGTGACATGTCACGTGACTTATGGGAAGGCTTTTTATACTTCAAAATGTTAAGGACGATAAGTCCTTTCCACGTACCAAATTTCGATCCAGTTCCATTCCCTTTGTTAAAGTTATTATGGATAATCTGTTTTTCCTGGTTAACCCTATCCAGACCGGGCTTTTTTTTTCATTTGAATCATTTTATATCTTGTAACCGTTTTATTCCATTTTTACTTAGCTCTTTGTAGCCCCTGATGAAGGTTAGTTTTGCCTAACCGAAATATTGGGCAATAAAATACCCTTTATAGCTGTCCGATTAGCCTTGCATTCAGTTTTAACTTTTTTTGACCGTCTGGGACCGGGGGGGGGGGGCTCCGGAAGCCCCCTATGTAACTTTGAAACCGCTTATGCTATGGCCACCAAATTTACACGGAATAATGTTGTCATGAATTCTAGTAACTACAGATACTTTGGTGTCATTATGACGTAACGTGACGTCATTATGACGTCACATAGTCGATTTTATTAGCTAAAACAGTCTTTCATCAATATTTTCTCAAATTTGAACATTTAACAACAATACTTTAACAGCTACCTATTTGATAAAGGTCTTATGTTTGCCAACACTGTTTTTGTTGATAACAATAACAGTGACGTCATTATGACGTCATATACAATGAAATAACCAACTGAAACGTTCTATAAGGCATATCTCTGAAACAAACGGTAGTGTTCATACCAAACTTTCACATATTGATGCAGGAGTAATAGTTAATGAATTCGTACACTTTGTTGCCATGGCAACAGCATGTGACGTCATGGAAGTGATGTGTACATTTTCTTAAAAACTTGAACAGATAACTTTGCAAATTATGGCTTTTCATGTACCTAATGAATTCAAAAAAGCTTTCTCAAGTGAAAAGGACATTTTTTATGATATTTTGACAATAAATGTTTAGAGATAATGGAATTACACAGACAGGTAAACGAATTTCCCATTCTTTTGTCCGCCATCTTGGATCCGCCATATTGAATTAGTCCAAACGTGTTTATTTCGGTAAAAACACCGAAAAATAAAACAAATGGACTGCTAAAGCTTAGTTTATTTAGGGCAAATGTTTTACAATTCAAAATAAGAGCCAATAATAAAATTATAGAGAGAAAAGACCTATAGTAAAACTTCGATCCGCCATCCTGGATTTTGACATTTCATATTCCATATTTTCCTAAAATTGCCGTTAATTATCCTTAATTAATAAACAATTATACATAATTTGATCAATTATCGCTAAATTAAGTGGAAAATATTAATTCAATAAGAAAACTTTGAAATAATCTGGATTAAAGCGAAACATGCTAATTTTGTAAAACATAGGTGTCAAAAAGCGGTTGCTATGGAAACGTCAATGTCGGTGGACAAAGGACGCTAACGGAAAAATGTTTCCAGATAAATTTTAGGAAAAGTCACCAAATTTGGTGGCCATTGCATCGACCGTTTTGAAACGACACAACTTCAAAGTTCGAGCGGGCTCCAAAAGCCCCCCCCCCCCCCCCCCCCCGGTCTGGATAGGGTTAAACCACTTGAGATTATTACCTTTTTCTTCAGGCGTCTCACTGAAACGTGTTGTTGGCTTCGTTGGCTGTTTTTCTGTTGAGTCCACCGGTGACAAATTGTTAGTGTTTTTGTTACTTGCAACGCTGTCTATCATTTCATAATCATTCTGAGCTCTGCTTGGATGCTTCTTTGGTACTGATAAAGATAAAAACAAAAGTTCGAACACTTTCTTTACTACGACAATCAGATCCAGATTCTAAATAGAATCTCATGCAGTAAAATATGTTTACCTGCAGCTGGGTGATTAACAACATAACAAACTCGCATGATGGAGGAAGTTTTGCTTTTAGGGGTCGCTGGCGCGGCGTACTCTGTACTGCTTCTCTCTCGTCTTCGTTTTATGGCGTCTCTTATCTGGTCAGACGAAAAAGGCATCTAAGTTATTTTATAAGGGTGGTAAGGAGTTAGCGCGAGGATCACGTTATGGTCAATTACTTTTTAGTTGGTTATAATCCTGAAGTGCAAGTTTCTTTTTTCACTTTTTCCTTTAACAGCTACGTTTAATTTTTCGCCTCCTTGACTGCCATAGTCATGTTGATTAGCTAAAGAGAGACTCATTAAAATACGAAGCCGGATTCCACAAGTTTTTAACACGAGATCTTTTTTTATCAGATGAAGGCGCAAGTGCAGTGTTTCCCATACATATGTCTGCAGGCGGACTAACTGCTCCGTTCAATAAGCTAGTCATGTCCCATTTAAACTCGTTCACGTTTAGTGTAGTACAATCAACTCTCTCTCAACAGACACCTCCACCTCTATAAGACGGACACCTGGTGTTGGTCCCTGCCGTTTTTTAGTCATGTTACTGTAACTAAACTCTCTATAAGACGCACATCTCTCTGAGACGGACAACGGACACTTTGAAACCGTCAACGGACACTTGAGAATTGATTTTTTTAGTGAAAATACCAGATACCACGCAGCTCTTTAGAACCTCTAATTTCATTGGACCTGGGTATCACGCAGCTCTATTGTTTTCAGGGCTAGGGTCCATAGACCAATTCGGCTAACGTATTGTTGTACCCAATTCAAACCTTCTGGGAATAAGATTCTTTGTTCACAATATTTCCATATAATTTCCATGTCAATGCTTCATTGATATGGAAATATGACGAACAAAGAGTTATAATCCCAAAAGGTTTGAATTGGGTACAACAATGCGTTAGCCGAATTGGTCTATTGTTGTGTTGTTTGTTCTATTGTTTTCTCAGCAAATCAGAGAAGACCTTGTAAGACCTGCGTACGTACTGCCCCAAAAATACTTCAAAACGGAAAGGTAGGTGCTGAATATGAACAAACGAGTCCACTTTTCTAATATTATTTTTGTTCCAGTTTGTAGGTTTTGCTTAAGTTAACAGACTTACAACAGACCTGTAGTTTTTGTGCATAGGTTCAGATTTATTAGCTCAGAATTACTTCTGTCACGTTACCTCGACTCTCTATAAGCCGGACACCTCTCTAAGACGGACCGTTGGTGCCGGTTCCGACGGTGTCCACGTCTTAGAGAGAGTTGACTGTATTACAAAAACTTTTGTCAACTGGCAGGGCACCCAAGGAATTGTTTTGCCAAATAGCTGTTCGGTATGCTCAAACCACCCTCCGATTTTCAGATTACAATTACACGAAATGTTATGCCTCTCAAACCTGACGTTTCCGGACCCAATAAAAACTACGCCTGACGTTTTCGAAAGGACAAAAAAAATGCTATTTTTGGTTCTCAGAAAGTTCAGCTAAAAACATCAGTCATTAAGTTAATCTTGCTCCTGTTCTCAATCTACGTGATCTACAGTTCTCAAACTCCTTAACAATTCATCAAGCATGAACAAAGAAAACCATAAGCGTGACGTAATATATCAAATATGAAACACGGTGTTTCATCACAAGGATCAAACACTGAGAAGAGAGTTGAAAATACGACGCGCGTAGCGGAGTATTTTTGACGAACTTCGAGATGTTTGATCTTGTGATGAAATACTGTGTCGAATGTTTGATATTACTTCTCAAACAAAATGATTTTAGAAGGAGAAATTAAGGATGCAAAAATGAGGAGTGTTTCATGTAATATATCAAACACGAGGAACAGTGTTTCATCAGATTTCCAAACACCGAGAAGTGGATTGGAAAAACGAGGCGCAGCCGAGTTTTTTTAAACCACTTCAAGGTGTTTGGAAATCTGATGAAACACTGTTTCGAGTGTTTGATATAGCTTCTCAAACTGATCGTTAAATGCGGAGAAAACGAAGGAATAAAATCGCCAAAATCTATGCAAATTAAGAAACGATTTCAAAACCTCCTTCACGGTAGTGATTTCCTTTGAGAAGGTGGTTTGAAAACCCGCCATAGTTGTTTGCGATTTTATTCCTTCGTTTCCTCTGTATTTGATGACCAGTTTTAGAAGCTATATCAATACTCGAGATGGTGTTTCATCCAAACACCTTGAAGTCGGCTTAAAAAAATCGGCTGTGCCTCGTTTTTTGTCAACCCACTTCTCGGTGTTTGGAAATCCTAATGAAACATTTTCCCTCGTGTTTGATTTATTACATAGAGCAGTTTTCAATTGAGTGTCGTAAAACCAAAACCAAAGTAATTACTCTGACCAATCAGAGCAGTCGTAAACAATCCAATGAACCAATCAGAGCTCGAAGCAAATACGTGTAGCCGGCGCCAAGCGCGGGAAAACGCGTGCGAGCAAGTCACGATTGGTTTTGGTTTTACTTCTGATTGGTCGAGAAAGTGGCGCGAGATTTTTTAGCCAATCACAAAGCGTAGCAATGCAAAACCAAAGCAATTGTGTAATTACTTTCGACACTCAACTGAAAACTGCACTAACCTAAATCTTCTTACCTGTTTGTTGAAAGCGCAATGGAATATAAAAATTACCAATCCCTGGAGAGAATTAAAAATGGCGAATATGTATTTGAAGGCAATGGTATCTGAACTGAAGCTCAAAAGTCCAAACAGCCACGTGATTCCAAGCATAGGAAGAAGGACTGCGGAGGCCTTGACTCCCGCTTTCGTTTTTTCAATCCGTGTCTTGTCCTGCATGTATTTTGTTCCCATCATTTGGCGTATCACCAAAATAAACACCACGGTATTTATCTGAAATAGTAATCAATAACGGCGAATCGTGTTGTAAGTTTCCTTTGGTTTGTTCACTTTTCTGGTCTTAGTGGTCTATGTTAGCATGCTTTTACTGATTTTGGTTCAATAGGGCTGATTGTCTGGAAATAGAAAAATCCAAGATGACAGCTCTACAGATTGATGACGTCATCAACACATGACCACGTTATCTTGTAGAGGACATGATGGGCTATACACCTTACACGATACGACACAATGGAATTCTGGGAACAAGGCAAGGAGGCTTGTTATTATTCCGTGTATCGATATTTAACCTTTTCCTTATAAAACATTCTCAGAGGTTGTTTTTGGGCATTATACTGTGTTATAATAATGTGCAATTTATCTGAGAACCTATTAAGGAGGCTCGTACCCATTTCTCAAGTCCACACCCTTTCAATTTTAATGGGCCATATCTTTTGTTGTAGTGCATAAAAAGACAAGCCACTTTGCATGCAAACACACAATACATTGAACTTTATGGGAGTATAGGATTTGTTTACATCGGTGCTTCCATGGCAACGGAATGGTGATCCTCTGAAATTCACAAGTTGCGGAGTTTCTCTAGATCAAGAGAAATTTTTGTAAAACCCGCTAGTGGACTAATTGATTAGACCATGGGCTTCAACTGGACAAAGTTTGAAAGAAATGTATGAGAGCGTTTTCGAAATTTTTAGGGATGAAGTTTTGGGGATTATAAATACAGTGAAAAACATACTATCGACATAATTGGCTAATATCTAAAGAAAATGATGCGCGATGGGGATGCAGTTTCATCTCATAGTAGTTTGATTCCATTTGAAATGGTGTGTGAAAAAGTGAGGGGGTTGCTTTGGCCGATTGCAAGAAAGAAGGATTTGATTAGCGTGCGTTCAGCTGCTCTTGTTGCCATTTTTGTATGTAATTTGGTCTACGCCTACAAATGTGATGATAATTTGGAAACCGCGAGATAAATTTTTTTAAAAATTTGACAATCTCGAGATTGGTCATCAATTTATATGGCCTGCAAGTTTCAAGGACATTGAAGACATGCAAGGCAATAAAATAGGGCCTCCAATGTACCAATTTTTTCCCGCAGAGTTTGTGTTTACAAGTGAGCGTCCTCATTATTCACGGGTATTGTTTTCAAGTTTCATATGCACGTGCAAAACTTTACAAAAAAATTTATTTGCATCGAACAGAACGCTCGATTGCTTTCCGAAGAATTTTCCGAAACATGCTAATAACTGGCTTGCGTTACGAATAGCAATGACAACAGTACTGATGAAGACAACGTCGGAAACGTCACGTTTCATCAAGTGCCGGATGCAGAAATAACACATTTATGATTGTCTCACTCTGGTTATTTGTTGCAATCGGCGTAGCATCTGTTCCTTATTTAGATATAAAATAGCGCAAAGCAGAATTCTCAGCTAAAATATAAAGTTGTCACGCTGTTCTTGCGTGTGACATATTAAAGAAGCACTGTTTCTGCATTACGTTTATAAATTTCCAAATTGGGATATGTTCTTCTTGTCCTGCAATTTTAAAGAGACCCTCGGTATGGCTGCATTACAGCGTAATAGCGCAACATCGAGTGCGTAATGTTATTACAATTCTCAAGCCAGCTATTAGCATATTTCGGAAAATTCTTCGGAAAGCAATCGAGCGTTCTGTTCCGATGCAAATAAATTTTTTGCTAAAGTTTTGCACGTGCATATGAAACTCGAAAACAATACTCGTGAATAATGAGGACGCTCACTTGTAAACACAAAATCTGCGGGAAAAAATTGGTTCATTGGAGGCCCTATTTTATTGCCTTGCATGTCTTCAATGTCCTTGAAACTTGCAGGCCATATAAATTGATGACCAATCTCGAGATTGTCAAATTTTTAAAAAAATTTATCTCGCGGTTTCCAAATTATCATCACATTTGTAGGCGTAGACCAAATTACATACAAAAATGGCAACAAGAGCAGCTGAACGCACGCTAATCAAATCCTTCTTTCTCGCAATCGGCCAAAGCAACCCCCTCACTTTTTCACACACCATTTCAAATGGAATCAAACTACTATGAGATGAAACTGCATCCCCATCGCGCATCATTTTCTTTAGATATTAGCCAATTATGTCGATAGTATGTTTTTCACTGTATTTATAATCCCCAAAACTTCATCCCTAAAAATTTCGAAAACGCTCTCATACATTTCTTTCAAACTTTGTCCAGTTGAAGCCCATGGTCTAATCAATTAGTCCACTAGCGGGTTTTACAAAAATTTCTCTTGATCTAGAGAAACTCCGCAACTTGTGAATTTCAGAGGATCACCATTCCGTTGCCATGGAAGCACCGATGTAAACAAATCCTATACTCCCATAAAGTTCAATGTATTGTGTGTTTGCATGCAAAGTGGCTTGTCTTTTTATGCACTACAACAAAAGATATGGCCCATTAAAATTGAAAGGGTGTGGACTTGAGAAATGGGTACGAGCCTCCTTAAGACGTTGTTTCCGCTTCCCATATAACTATTCGGTCGTATCGTTCATGGTTTATACTTTTCTTCCAACAACGTTTTTTCAATCAGGTGAATATTGAAGATGAAACGAGATTGAGATCTTGCAACAAAACAAGAACTCATGAGGAGAACAGGGGAGGGGGAGGGGTCAACATCCCTCCTTGTACCACGGTACCACGGTGGGGGCATTAATCTGCTTCTAGGTCCGTGCTTGTGCTTGTGCTTGTGCTCCCACTGTAACATTCATGATCATCCCTAATGGTGCCTCCGTTTTTTGATGTTTCATGCAATGGGAACTTGGAATTTTTTGGCAGTTTGTCTAGCGCGTATACAGATTAAGCCATAATTTACGTACCAAAATAACTAGTAGTGCTGGTGCAATAAAAGCCCAAATCAATCCACTCTTGACATCAAGCCAGCACGCTGCTGTACTACCGTAACCGTTTGCTTGAGTAACTGCCAGTGAAATAGCGACTACGATAGCTGGGAAACCTAGCAAAAACATGGGGATTAGACCATCTACAGACAAAGATTTTTAACCAATGCATCACCCTGAAACATCGGTTTAATTATAGCTAATTTAGATCATGAATATCCGCTGCCTTCCAGATTTACGACTATCTGTGTCGGGCCATATTTGGCGGCGATATATTACAGCATAAAAGATAACTAAATAACCAGCGACTTTTAAAAGTTGTTTTGAATTTGCCCTCAAAAAGATGACTTACGAGGGCAAAAAAAAGGAGATGACTTAATTATTTTAAGATGTTATTTTCCTGGCTACCACGGAAAAAATTCCATCGAACAAGGAATAGGTATTTCTCCCTCAAATCGCCCTTGGTTTCGAATTCTGCGTCCAAGGCGTACAACTTCGCACATCACAAAAAACGTTACTTAGAAGTGAAGCGATTTAAGTTAACCTAAAGTCTAAAAAGTAAACCTACCCCATCCAAAAATGTAAAAGTACTTGACTTTGTCTCCAGCACCACCTCCTAATACTTGCACGAGTAAAGTGTAAAGCAGCACACCCTCACAGAGCATCCAAGAAAATAAGGAAAGCAAGAAGTAATGCAGGAAGGCCGCTACCACAGGGCACCCCTCCTAGGATTCACAGGAAAGAAAAAGTTATTTTTATCGCTGTAATATCATTAACCTAGCAGACAAAGATTGTTGCTGTCTTCATTCATACATCATTACGAGGCGGCATGTACGTCTTGGAACGCCTCGCAGGATTGGCTGAGAAAACAATAGAACAAGCAACAGAACAATGGACCCTAGCCCTGAAAACAATACATCTGCGTGATACCGACCAGTGAAATTAGAGGTTCTGAAGAGTTGCATGGTATCTGTGATACTCGAGCAAAAAGTATCCGCACATCGTGCGCGCCCTCAGGCTCAGGAACTCAAAAAAGCTAATAGAGGTAATGAGGTTATTCTGTATCTCAAGGTTACAGTATACCTTTGGAAGTGTCTCCAGCGTAAGGTTAGCATTGGATCCCATCCACCTAAACCACCTCGGACAACTTATTGAGACTCATATAACGGAGTAACTGGTAAGCTTTCAGTTGAGGTTAGGATTAGCGGGTTAGGCCTAAACAACCTGAGAAGCTAGGTGGTACTCTGTTACGGTAGGCTATGTAAGCCTAAGCCTAGCTGATGTCACAGGTTCAATCCTGAGTGGGGATTTTAGATTTTCTTTTTTTCACTTAAAAATTTATTGAAAATAAAATTCTAAGTGTCGACATTACGTTATATAACAATTCTCAATAAGTGTCCGAGGTGGTTTAGGCGGATGGGATCTAATGCTGACCCCAGTGTAACAGATCTAGCGTCATCTCTTTACTGATCAAAGTAAAGATTTTAGAGCTGGCTAACAAAATATACCTTTCATTTACGTATGACCAACGTGGTTTGTAAGTGACACGAAAACTAAGTAGGAATCCCAGCAACCTTCTCCCCCCACCATCACCCATTTAAAAAATACCACGATGGGGCTATGACTTAGCGTGTACAGAGGCTTAAGTGAACAAAGCAAGGAAAATGGAGATCTTTGTCAATCCTGTCGACAAAATCGTGTGTGAGAACAATACCTTACATTTTTGTTGCACGCATATTTTCCCTGTTCTGTCGACCTTAAAATGAGGGCAGATTTTCAATTGTGCGCAGATATTAGGTTCCGTTGCTTAAAACTTCAACTTCATAAATGGATGTACCATACCTTCTCTCTTGCTAATCCTTCGAATATAGCAAGTGCATTAGAGACAGCAATTGCAGCACACAAATTTAGAAGAACTTTGGCCCTGGGACTTTTTATCACTCTCCAGAAAAACAGAGTTACGGCCATGGTAATAAGAACAGCAAATAACGAAATGGAACAACCAACTATCGAGATGATTTCCAGGGCTTTCGTGTGATCTTCACTTGCCTGTATACAAAAAGCATATAAAGAATGGAACTAAAGCCAGGAAACATTTTGATGCGTCAATTTTATGTGACTTGGTGTTTCCAAGTTAACCATATTTTTAAGGCATTTTCATTCTCTCTTTCGTTCAATATTCACTTCGCTTATTTTAGTTCAAGTTTTCTGCATTCATTCATTCATTCATTCATTCATTCATTCACTCACTCACTCACTCACTCATTCATTCATTCATTCACTCACTCACTCACTCACTCACTCATTCACTCACTCACTCACTCACTCACTCACTCATTCATTCACTCACTCACTCACTCACTCACTCACTCACTCATTCATTCATTCATTCATTCATTCACTCACTCACTCACTCACTCACTCATTCATTCATTCATTCATTCATTCATTCACTCACTCACTCACTCACTCATTCATTCATTCATTCATTCATTCATTCATTCATTCACTCACTCACTCACTCACTCACTCACTCATTCATTCATTCATTCATTCATTCACTCACTCACTCACTCACTCATTCATTCATTCATTCATTCATTCACTCACTCACTCACTCACTCATTCATTCATTCATTCATTCATTCATTCACTCACTCACTCACTCACTCACTCATTCATTCATTCATTCATTCATTCATTCACTCACTCACTCACTCATTCATTCATTCATTCATTCATTCATTCATTCATTCATTCATTCATTCATTCATTCATTCATTCATTCATTCATTCATCCACTCATTCATTCAGACGTTGGATCATTTTTCAAGTAATTTAGCAATTGCTTTGGTTTTGCGTTGCTATACTTTGTGATTGGCAAAATCATCACGCAACCATTTGTGATTTGCTCGCACGCGTTTTCCCGCGCTTTGTGCCGGCTACATGTATTTGCTTCGAGTTCTTATTGGTTCATTTGATTTCCTGCGCGCTATTATTACTTTGGTTTTAGGTTTACGACACTCAATTGAAAACCGCTGTAAACTTAACCGCGGGCGATTTACTGATGTCATATAAAAAAATGAAATCCTACATGGCATATTCAAGATGGAAACTGAGAACATTTTTGAAGCTATCATTGCGTGCTATTCTGTCACGTGACCTCTTTTGAAGTATGTACTTGGGATGTGCTATAAACCATCAATAATCAGGAAGGTTAATACCATCAACACTTCCTATCCATTTCTGATCCCCAAGGTCCCTAAACGCTCTTTCTATGTTGGGGATAGAGGTAAAAAATCAAATGAGAAAAAAATCTTTTGAATAATGTTGCAAAATAGAGGCATAGGCAGAAGCAGAGACCTTTTTAAATTAACTTACGGTTGAGCCATATGGATCCATGAGTGCTGCGAAGATGGTCAGGTGGTCACATTCACATGTTGTCGTAGCAACGTCCGATTCGACGGACACAAGCCTACAGTCGCTGGTGTTCCATATCGCAGATTCTTCTGGTCGCCAGAAAACGCACTTTCCTTGTGGAATAACGTCAGAAACGTTGCTTATCTTTACGATAAAAAGAAAGAAAAATTAGCGGGAATATGTGATTCTAAGACTAATTTTAAGGTTCAATTAATTTTCCAACAAGAACCTAAACTCCCACGCTACATAAAGCTGACAAAGTTCAATCTTCAAATTTATACCTTTTTGTTCTGTAGCACGATCTTAACAGGTTTATTTAAAATGTCTGGGGGCCTGGGGTAGACCGTGGAAGATACAATAGTAGTATCGGGCAAGACAGCTTTGTCCTCATCATCTCTTGCAAGTGATAAGACATCGCTTAACGTCAGATAAACCAGGGTTACAACGCGGGAATCTGGAGATGAACTGAACGCTTGTGAAGGCAAATAGATGGCGCTTCGGTTGTAGGTGATGTTTAGACTGGTTAACTG